>WURT03656039.1:0-18629 GCA_009936505.3 Holothuria glaberrima
AAATGATTAATGGAGGACAGTGTACATCCTTTCATCATCCGTTGTTGCACAAACCTCAAGAGAGTGTGACAGGAAGTATAGGTATTGCTCTGAATAAAAGTGCTAAAGCAATACTGCCAATTGTTCAGACAAAGATGATTGGACCCAGAGGAAGGGAGTACACGGGAAATGTCTTATTTGATTCCGGAGCTGAGATCTCTTTGGTCCGTTTATCCGTAGCAGAGAATTTGAACCTGAAGTGGCACCCTGTGGACGTTACTATCACAAAGTTAGGCAGTGAGCAAGAGCAAATCCATACACAAAGGTTCCAGCTGCAGGTAATGTCACTGGAAACCAACAGACAGTATCAGACCCAGGAAATAGGATTGCCTACTATCAGTGAAAAAATAGAGGAAATACAAGAAGGCATCATTTTGCAAAAATTAAAATTGGAGCACTCTGATGTAAAACGAGGGAGTGGCCCTTTGGATCTGCTAATTGGCATAGACTATGCTTAACTGCATTCTGGAGAAATGAGGCAGTCTGGAAACTTGGTAGCAAGACACTCTCTACTAGGTTGGGTGATATTTGAATCATACCAGGGGCAATCGACCTATCAAAAAAGTGTGCTCCATGTAACAGTTTCAGCACCAATCGATATGACTGATTTCTGCTCGACAGAGAGTATGGGAGTTCAGTCTCAGAATTGCCAATGTGAACCAGCCAGACTCACCAAACTGGAACAGGATGAAGGCAAGATTATTTCAGCATCTTGTCAAAAGGTGGCTTGTCCCATATCCGTGGTGTAAAGATCCCCACCTTCTCCCTGACAACAGAGTATAAGTAGAAAAGACCTTGCAGACTACTGAAAAGAAACTCCTGAAAAATCCAGTGTATGCAGAGGCATACAACAGCCAAATCAGAGAAATGGTAGATATGAAATTTGCAAAAAGGCTTTCAAAGGAGGAACAGGCAAAGTACAATGGGCCGGTGCACTATGTTACCCACCATGCTGTGCTTAGGCCGGAAAAGAAAAGCACTCCAGTAAGAATTGTGTTCAATGCTTCAGCATCATTCCAAGGACACTGCCTCAATGACTACTGGATGAAAGGGCCGGATCTGTTAAATAACCTGTTAGGAGTGCTACTGAGGTTCAGGCAGTATGAAATGGCAGCATGGGGTGACATCTCCAGAATGTACCACAGAGTATTAATCCCTGAAGTTGACCAACATGTTCATAGATTCCTGTGGCGAGACGGATGTTTACATAAAAACAGTCCTTACTTTTGGTGACAAACCTACTCCAGCAATGGCACAACCCGCACGGCTGAAAACTGCAGAAGAAGGGGCTACCAAATATCCTGAGGCGGCTCAAATGCTAAAGTATAATACATATATGGATGACATATGTATTTCAACTCGGTCAGAAACTGAGATGTCTGAAGTAATCGATAGTATTAATAAAGTTCTTGCTGGAGGTGGTTTCAATGTGAAGGGATGGCTGTCAAACTGTCCTCTAAGTGGATCACTCACTGAAGATAAAGAAGCCATGAAACCTCTCCTAAGTCATACCACAGCCGGGAAAATTGCAAAAATAAAGGACAAGGCGAAGCCGAGTCCGTTATTTTGCTAAATTTGGAGTCGAGACGGTTTATGAGACAATAATAGTCCGACAAATGTGGTTTATTCCTATTCTTCCACCGAATATCTGGGAAAAAACTCCATTTTTATCAGCTTTTGGTATTACAGACCGTGTGTTGTGGATTAACAGGTCAGTGTTTAACCAATTAGAATGCAGGATTCTGAACAACGGATGGCTAGAGGTGGTAGAATATACTATAGTAGCGAATTTCTCCGTTGTATACTTAAGCTTTCCTTTTTATCTGCACTGTTTAGCTCTAAGAGCTACTTTTCACATGAACCTATTGGAACGACTTAATATGAATGAGGTGAGCTAGGTTAAAATTGGCTGAACACGAGAAATCTATTTTGTTTTGAAGATGCTAGATTTCTGCGAAGACTTTAACGACAATGAAACATTAGTATACGTTATGTTAAGCTCAAGAAGCTTTCACTATTTGCAATTCGGTATTGAGTATACTATAACTTAAATGACCATATCTCTGTTAAAAGGGGTTGCAAACGTCGCTTGACGTTTAAAATAAGTTAACCTAACTTTGCTTTTTCTTGACGCCATTTTCTTTACTTAGTTATTAGATTCAACTTAATTAAAAAAAGATAGAAATTGAAAAATTATCCATTCGGCCGTTTCAAGTTTGCCTGCCAATTCCATCATATCTAGCCTCACAAACAAATAATGAAACAAGCCGAATACAATCCTCCTGGCTGCTGCCGTGCTAATGTCGTACTTTCTCTAGTCAGCTTTCTTTTGCCAAAAAAATGTTGTTCGTATTACTCCTGAAGTTTTAAAGAAATTTATACTTTCAGGGGTGTTTTGTTGTGGATTTATGTTATGAAAGCCTCTTTGGATGCAATTATTGTAAAATATGTTCTGAATATGTGTGATTGTCTTTTCCCAATATTGATCTCTTCAGTGTTACGGTACTTCCAATTGTTGGCTCGTGTATGGTTTCGAAAAAGTTTTGTGAAAACAAATTTGTAGCACCAGAGTCTTTGTTTCTTTTGAAAAATAATTTCACATTGTCCCTCTGCTAGGTGAGCTTTTAAACTGCTTAAAATATGTATTTTTCATGCATTGCACACTCTTAACTGTAAGGCGTTCATGTTTTCTAAGACGCTTTGCACCGAGTCTTTCGTTTTCATTACATTTTCAGTGCACTTTTTTTATCAATTTCCTTCTTTAGGCAAGTTTCACTTCTAGGACTGGACGTGATCATACTGAAGGTAAGTCTATAAATAATTATTTATATCGGGCTGTTTTGATTGAGTGAAAGCTTTACAACAGAAAAGTTCCAACGTAATTAGTACCTTTCTATATTCATTTGGGATAAGGTATAAAACATAAAAGCCTGTCTCTGTTGTAGCAATTCTATATTTGTACAGTCTCGTCTGGTTTTATAATCGTAACGAGAACGCAATTATGTTTCGATACAGAGTTGTAGTTTACCAAATAGCAAAAACAACAGCTGAAGTTATACTTATTAGCCATACGTTGCTTTTTTACAACTTAAAGTTGTTTCCTCAGTTTTGTTCTTGAGTCAATCCGTAAATCGTTACATATTTAAAACTAAATGGTACTTATTTTGTTTACTTTTTTATTCTTTTAAAAGTTCTTATCTTTCTCCATTCAAAGATTCTTCCTACATTTTCTATCAACAATCTGAATATCCAAGAGACTGTCAGGAAATACTCAGTCAATGTTCCGTTTCAAATCTCTTTTCATCTGGAGTGTACTTGATAAAACCTGATGGATTCCCAAAACCTTTTGAAATATTTTGTGATAATAGCATTAAATCAGAAGGTTGGATGGTTCGTGAAAAACATCGTATTAACTTTGCTTCACTTTTATTTTGTGCATAGTTTAACAGTCTCTCATACTAAAGTGAATATGTTTTCGAACATGCTTTAATCAATCAGAATCAAGTGTTCCAAAGCTGTTAAGTTGAATTTTCTTAAAAAGTAACAGACCGGAATCAGACCAAGGTCTTCTATGTAACATCTGCATTCCTGTTCAGATACGCAGTTAGAGTCTTGGTCCAGGAAAAATCCGTTTGGACAGACACAGGTCTCCTCACCATCAACGCAGTTCTTCTGGCAACCACCGCTACATTTGTTCTGATAAGAACAGTGACCATACTCCATATTGACCGGACAAAATTTTCCTACGTTACCTAAGGACGTGTGAAATACACACACGCACACAAAAGAAAAAAAAAGAAAAAACAAACAAAACGTTAAGCAATTTCAATGTTATGTTTCTGTTATGCTAAAACGCCCTTTAGCATGTTCCCAAGAAGAAAAAATTCCTGCCATATTTTGTTAATGCTATTTTTGGTTTGAAATATTATGGGTTAAAAAAGCACTTTACCACATTGTCAATACATTGTCCTTCTGCTACTGTATGCAACCTCTCCAGCAAATTTTCTCATCAGAAAAAAATGTTTCCAAACATTAACATTTGCTTTATTTCATACAATTTTCATTTTGTTTGACTTTCTAATTATTTTCTATTTTGCAAACAAACAGGAAGGCGAGTCTCTAGTATCTTCGGAGATTGCTCCAGAACATGTTCATGCAACAATAATCAACGTATCTGTTTAACTTTACAATGTAGCAGTGATCCAACGTGCCAAGAAATAGCAGGCGCACATCAATGCAAGTGTAATGAAGGATTCGAGGGAGACGGACTAGAATGCACAAGACCAACTACGGTGCCACCTGTAATAGTAATCGACTGCCTCGACTTGTACAATGCCGGCCACACAGCTGATGGGGTCTACACCATAAACCCCCTGGAATGCCACGATCAAATTTTCAAGTGCACTGCGATATGACAACTGACGGTGGTGGATAGACGATAAGAAAAACTGATTTAAAAGGGGAGTAGGAAACTAATATGACTCCTGAAAAGTAATAAAAAATTTCCTTGTTTTCTAATGCCAGAATAACATCCGTCTATTTATTAGTATCCTGAAACTGAATGCCAGATAAAGATTGATATTTCGTGAATACCATTTTAGGTGATCGGGAAGCATGTCATGGAAATATGAACACGATTATTAAGTTGAAAATGCAAGATAAAAATCATGTTTTGTTTTTAACGTTAAATTGTAAATCATTCACGTAACTTTCTCAATAAAATGATCGATTGAACATTTCCAGTTGTTTACTAACTAAACGAGTCACTGTGTGTCAATCATTTAAGGTGTTTCAGCGTCGGCGAGACGGTTCAGAGAGTTTTTATCGCAACTTGGGCCACCTACAAAGTCGGATTTGGCCCTCTAAATAGCGAGCACTGGCTGGGTAACGACGAAATACATACCATGACGAATTTGAAAAACTACCAGCTCCGTGTAGATATTGAAGACCCCGTGGGCTCATCGTACCACGCACTATATAGTCGCTTCGGTATTGGCGATGAAAGTAACAAGCATCGATTATCGCTGGGTTCTTTCAGTGGAACTGCAGGTATGTTTATTACCATGATTTCAATAAATCCAGTTCATTCACTTGTTACAGGAAAGGGCTGGAGGCAATGAACATTAAATCTGTCAACAATTCTAAAGTTCCGATTATTTGAAAAAGTAAGGCTTTTACAAAACAGTAAATAAAACAAAAATGGATACGAACAATTTTTGTAGAACTTAGGATTTAAAAAGAAATTGTTGTAATCTTCGTTTGCACTATTCCCCAATAGAGTGCACTGTAATTCTAGATCTAGTTTTTCGACTGTAAGTCCAAGTATCGGAATTCTCTTTTAATGTCCGCATAATTAGCTAAAATTACGAGACATGACGAGAGTCTACTGAAAGCGTTTCTACGAGTCAGACCTGATTCCGAGTCCATAAACTTGACTCCCTTTATTCTGTAGAGAGCCACTGAACAGAATGAATGTCGTCCCTTTACTGTGCCTAGGATTGGTAAAAGAAGTCCTTGTATTAGGAAGGCCCTCTTTTATCATTTTCTGGTAACAGTTGATTGGTCACACATGTATAAAACCATAGGCGTAAGAAGCTTTACAAGACTAGGACTGAACCTTGTTTCGGATGGCCGTCCAGAGGGAGGGGGTATTCCCCTCCCCTTCGGAAATTTTTTGAAATTTAGGGTCCTTAGATGCAATTTGATGCACCATTTTGGAAAAATTTTGAGGTAAATTAATGCACACTTTTGACATTTCTTGGTCCTTTGGAAATTTTTTTTGAAATTTTACGGTCCTAAGTTGCAATTTGGTGCATCATTTTGGAACAATTTTAAGGTAAATCAATGCAATTTGTTTTACTTATCTCACTCCTTTGGAAAATTTTAATAGTTGAGGGCCCTTAGATGCAATTTGGTGCATCATTTTTAAAAAAAATTGTAGGTAAATGAATGCCCTTTTTTGACATTTCTTAGTCCTTTGGAAATTTGTTTTTGATACCTTAGGGTCCTAAGTTGCAATTTGGTACATCATTTTGAAAGAATTTTATGGTAAATTTACGGCAAAATTTCGAAATTTTTTAGGCCTTTGGAAAATTTTGTGATATTTGTGGGTCCCAAGATGCACTTTTATGCATTATTTTGGACAAATTTAAAGGTAAATTACTGCATATTTTTGACATTTTTTAGCCTTTTGGAAAATTTTTGATATTTGAAGGTCCTTAGATGCAATCTGTTGCATCATTTTAGACAAATTCTGTAACTTAAAGGTAAATTACTGACATTTTTTTTGGTTTCCTTAGCCCCTTGAAAATTTTTTGATATTTTTGTGCCCTTAGATGAATTTTGGTGCATTATTTATGACAAATTGTAAGGTATATTACTGCACATTTTTAAAATTTCTTAGTCCTTTGGAAATTTTTTTAATATTTGAGGGTCCTTAGATGCAATCTGGTGCATTAGTTTGGACAAATTCTAAGGTAAATTACTACAAACTTTTGACATTTTTAACAGAAGAGACGAATAACGGGTTTTTGTGCTTGAAAAGTTGGGGGGCAAAGGCATACTTCAGCCCCCACAAATTTCGCTGGGGGCTGTCGCCCCCCTAGCCCCACGCTTCCTACGCCCTTGGATAAAACCTACTCCCTTAAGTGAAAAAAATGCAAAGCAATTGAAGATTTTGACGATATAGGTATCACGCTGTTTGGTTGGGTCAGAATAAGGAAAGGCCCTTTTCCCGTTGATAATGCAGAAGCACCTGGCCACATTGCAAGAATTGTTTATCTTAAAAGCTTTTCAAAAGAAAATCTAGCCACATGCATGAGTTCAAATGGATTATAAAGTGTAACAAAATGGACTTTCAATCAATATATCAATAAATGAATCAAAATACCTTTGAATATTAGAGTACTCAGAGGACTTTTCAAAACCCGAAATACACATTGATCGACAGTATTAACACTTCAAAAGCAGTATTTCGTCACACATTTGCTATTACCGTCTATTGAGAGCTGTGTAGTTTGTAAAATATTACATCTTGTGATAGGACGGGATGCATTTTTTGAACACCGCATTAGTAAAGCAAATTCATTTACCTCCAAAAAAAAAGGGATTCTGATTACTGCCAAATGCAAAAGCCACGTGTACACTTTCTTACCACCCGTCTTCAATTTTCTTCCTCCGGTTTCAACATTGATTTTCAAAGTACTTTAAATCTGAGGTCTTATTCAAATTTAAAGTAGCAAAAGAAGTAACAAGCCAATGTGATTTCTAATGAAAAAAAGTTGATAATATTATTGAGTACAGATTTGTGTATTTTTAAGGAAAATATTAAATAATGAATTCCAATGAACTGGGATCTCTTCAGTTACTCCCTTACAACATAACTGTAAATAATCTTATAATATCAAAACATCACAAACTGTACTCAATATGTTATGTTTAAATGCCATTAGGGATTTTACGTCAATTTCCAATATTTAGTCACATGATACGCAACGAAGAATTGAATCGAATATTTGTGCAATTTGCACATGGAAAGAGTCTAGTAAAGTTCTGACGATATCCCCCTCGGTAGAATTTTACATTGTTCTAACTGTCTCTTATATTGCACAATTTTTTACGTCTATCTTGCTCTTGCAGGTAATTCCTTGTATTATAACGATAATGAAGCTTTCAGTACTATTATAGCTATAATTGGTATTATAATTGTATTACTTGGTCATCAGACAGTGATAACCGGTATTACACTGATACTAACCTAAACGGTGACTACTCTGGAGTAAACGGACAAAGCGTTTTCTGGTATTATGTTCCTGATGGTCTTGAATGCAGCCTTAGGCGAACGGAAATGAAAATACGACCGATTTAAACTATTTTAAGCGAACGTTCTCGTTGTGATAAGGACGTTTTTCAAAAGGTATTATCTTTCTGTTGATTGAATAATCTTTCCAAGGAAGCAAGACTTAACAAGTAATTGGAACATTGTTTCATGTTAAGTCTGAGATACTACCAACTGGAAAACGATAACAGAAAGGAGAATATTAAGTACTTACGACCGAGAAATAAAGGCTGTAATTAACGTTTATTTCATTCACGGTAAGTGACTGGCATAAATATCCATTACAAATCGCTGTTCAGTAATTTGTAAAGATTAAGGGTTTCCTTGCCAATGCATATATGACAAAATTTCTAGACGAATGATAAAGAGAATTCTAGACAAAAGACAGTATGATGTTAAGAGAACTGGTACCCATGTTAACGTTTTGGTGGGTTCTTTAAAGGCCCTGCCCTTTTCTGTATTTATTCTACCCCTTGCACCTCCCAAATGGTTATTGCCATCGGGCAGGGCTGCTGCCATCTCTTTAATGGACAGCACAGGATGGGTAGAGTCTCTATTGAAAGTTCCTGCTACGTTGCAAGAGGCAACGAATATCGCAAAAGTATATTATTTATATTTATCAACAATATGAAAACAATGTTATATAAAAACTGGCCTCCTGTGTCCATTGAGTTTTTGGTTCTGAAAATCAGATGTGACCTTCTTTGCCTTAAATATGCTTGCCAAATCATTTGAACCAATTCTTTGAGATTCAGCTAAAGTCCCCTCAGTTTAAGTGTAGATATCATTTGCTTATATAGCTACTGATCATTTCTTAAGACATTTTAATCAAAATAATCCTTCTCGTCTATTCTCCTTTCAAACGCCCCCCCCCCCCCGAAAGCCAAATTCACTTCAGCTGAAGCAAACGAAAAACGAGAAATACTTCGAGTATACCAGGAAGCATAATGCCTCCCATGGTACTGACAACACACTTTAGAGGATAATGTAAATCAAAGACAGTGACATAGTAACCACCATGCGATTAGTAATAGGGTAATAGCACGAGTCTTTAGCCCACCGGGTAGAAAATTGTATTCAGTTTTTCTTTCCTTCTTCCATCTGTCGCCTGCAATATTGGTTACATTGGTTTCATACAATCTGAGACTGCTTTCGAATAACTTTCAAAAATTGTTAAAACATTTACAAGCTGAGATAATCAGTCAGTAATATTTCCACACCACTCCAGTCGGCAAATGACTTCGCCCACTTGTCAACAAAACCACTGGTTTTGGTGTTAAGCCATGCGAAAAGTAAAACGAACCGGAATATCACCGGAATATGAGAGGTACTCGAAACCCCGCACTTGTTAGGGCTCTTAGGTAGTACACCCCATAAATTCCCCATTGACTTACACATGATATCAGTCAAACCTTTTGTCAGTGCTGAGGCATGAATCCACCTTTTATTGTCACCTATTTACTCACACGAAGCTCATTTTAATACCCCAACTATCTCCATTTTCACACTTGTTTTGACCAATTCTACTATGCAAGTGACCAACCTGATTTGATCGCACATAAAGTATCCTGCACTCTCTGTTTTGCACATTTCTTGAAGGAGGAAAATTCATTGAATTTGTAACATGATGCGTGCCATAAAGGTGACTAAATAGAAATACGATTCCTCGTAAAACTTAAATTTTCATTACCAAAAACTTCTTTAAAGGATCAAACCAATGGGTGAAGCTAGCAGATAGAAACGGAGTAGAAAGTATACCCAGCACGTTTTGTTTTTTCTCTTTCTCGATGCAAAATCATCATGATGGATTGCACCTTCAAAATTTATTTCTTAACATTTCGAATACAAAATTACTATTGGCGATTGGGATCACATAATTACTCTACTATGAACGTAACTCCCACATTAGGTATCCACATGTTTCTCGGTCATATTTTTGTGGCAAGGAATGAATTTTTCTTTTCCCCAACTGTAAGTGAGAGTTTAGAGACATTATCGTTTTAACAATGTTGTCCGACACGAGTTCTGCTCGAAACACATTCCACGACCAACTTGACTTGATGGTCCACTAACTGCATTACTGAAATTGTGTTATACAATTGAAAATCGGACTCAACATACCTGAATAACGAAGACACCTTTTGCTGTCATATAGGAAAGGCAGAGGAACTCAGGTCTGATGGTCTGACGCTAAGTGGGAGTATCCTTCCGTATCCTATTGCTACTATTCTATCTACAGGTCATAAAATAAGCATTTAAGGGAATATCACATCCCCCTAACCAGGAAGTAACTAGCAACTCTCTCACAAAGCATATTAAGTTATAGCCCTAAAGTTCTAAATACACTTGATATTTTTACTACTTTTATTGACTAATATTTATTTAAACAAAACAGTATCAATTTGGTTGGTCAACACTGACTTTAACAGTCAGTTATATTCCACTCATTGTGTGTAGAAACATTGACTCAAGCAACTTTAACACACTTCAGATTCCTGTGGTCCTGTCTTGGATGTACACTGGACGGATAGTTTGGTTAATATTGGAGTTTGAAGAGAAGGCTAGAAGTTTAACTCAGTAGGTAGGATTGTTACTGTCTGGGATGAGATAAGAGAGCCTTTCAATCACGGACGATAAACTGTATGTGACCTATCGCATTGCCAAAATCTTTCTCAATATTGTGTAATATATATATATATATATAAATATATATATATATATATATATAGTGACTAGATAGGGGAAGACGAGGGTTTTGCCCAATAGGGAAGTGTGGAAACAAACGGAAATCCCTTACATCAACCTCACAGCCCTACAGGTGGCAGGGTCTGAGACATGATGGCAAGGGGAGGCGTTGGGGAGATTAGTGGAAAACAGGGAATATTTTGCACAATGCAGGTATATACATAATTAATGTACTGAGGTTATTGCTCATTTGTGCTGATCATGTGTCTTTAATGAAAGGTAAACCTTGTGGAATTGCATAACAAGCAAAGCGCCGCGAAAATTAAGGTGCATGAGCACTAGAACCTATACAAACTGAGGCCAGAAATAGATCAACTGTAGAGGTGGCTACATTCTAATCAAAATAACCTGCAATGCTTACAGTAAAGTTAACCACACTTCAATTACAACAAATCTTTTCTGGTTTGATTAATATTGAGATAGGAGGGGCTATCGTATTGAAGTAGGTCTTTTGTGAAATGATGCTCTGAAAACAGGACGAGTTCAGCGCGCTATACAGAAAATCTGTGGTCTTAATATAAATGGACCAATGTACATGTAAAGCCGACAAGTAGCAGTTTTTGACCTAAATATTTCACCCTCTGCTATGTGGCATTTTATCTCGGATGCCCTGGTAACAATAAGTTAAGGTGCTTGTTGCCCCTATTTTACATTTCAATTTTCCGGTCAGTGCAATGATTCCTCTTGGCACTGCAGCCAGAAAACGATTTGTACACAATTTGATCTTTGGCTTCTGACCTTTAAACCTGACCTCTGATCTTTGACTTTCCTTCCGGGGTTTTCGAGGTACAATTTTTCACCCCGCGATAAACTACCCACCAAGTTGGAAGAAAAGCGGTAAAACCGACTAGGAGCAGCATTTTTAAACAAATGTTGTACATCTGACCTTCTGTCACGTGACCTTTGACCTACCATGGCAAATTCGTATTTTGTTAAACTTGACATTCATATCATACTTGGGAAGTTTCATGTCAGTGCAATATTTCCTCATGGGAGTATAGCCAAAAACGATTCTTACACAATTGGTTCTTTGGCCACTTTTTCCAAACCCTGGGATACCTTTTCATCAAGTTTCCAGAGAACCTATCCAGTCGTTTAGTAACAGTTTTCAAAATGAATATTTGAACTCCTGATACCTGACCTTTGACCATGGTTGCCATGAAAACCACATATCTTAGTAGCTCTAGACACGTTTATGATATATGTGAAGTTTCTTGGTAGTGCATTTACTTACCTTTTACGATGTTATTGTTACTGGTTAAATTCTTTAAGTGACCAATAACAATGGTGGTTCTTATAAACATAGGTTAATTCGCTAAGTCCTACCTTAACTACGAGTGAGTCTCAGCGTGCCATGCTCCCTCACAGGAGTAGACGAAAAGACGAAAAGGAAACACGTCCCCTCGCGGCAGGGTGACCATGACCAGGGGTACCTACCCATCAAAACGTGTGCGTAAGAAATTGATGCAGTCAGAGATCAAAGGTCAGAGGCCAGATTTCGAATAAGCTAAAAATTTGTTTCTTACCATTATTTGCGTACCTGTATGTACGAAAACTTAATCAAAACCATTTGATATATAAGAACGAAGACATTTTGGTTGACTTTCGGTTGGCGTAAAAGGCAAAGGTCAAGATGGTTAAATTAGCCCAATTTTGCCAGGAAATGTGCCGTGAATCCCTCCTAAACCATACGTCTCCGCAAGTTGATCTTGTTGGGTATGAGCACTTTAGATTCAAAGTGAAAGGTCAAACTGTGGGTCAAATTCAAATTTAAAGGTTGCCGATAAGCGTCATGTACTCCTCCACCATATGTCCGATCAAGTCGAAACTTGGTGGGCAAGTGCCTGACTATTAAGTAGTGTGCATATATACTGGATGACCAAACGGCCAGAGGTAAGAGTTCGAAGGTAAACCTATAGCTATTCATATTTTCTTTTGTCAGCTTTTTAGAAAAGTTATTTAACCCCATAATTTGTTACAAACGAGTGGGCACGTTTTTAAATAGCGCTATTGGTTGCTAAATGGCAAAATGGTTTTCAAAGGTCAAATTTGGGAAAGAATTGTGTCGTTCACTCCTCCTTAAAGTTTGATTACGTTCAAACTTGCTGTGTGTAAGTATTTGACCAAGCAACCTAATTTTGTGCATGCGTACTTGATTACACATAGTTCAAAAATCAAATCAGTATGTTGAAAAATCATTAAGCAACAGGATATGTTAAAAAACATGGGCAACTTTTGAAAGTAACGATTGTCGGTTGCTAAAGTTAGGGTGGAGGTCCAAGATCAAAATGTAGGTCAAAGATTAAATTTCATGAACCATATGTTTGTTCAAGTCGAAGCTTGTTGGATTTAAGTAACTGACCAAGAATCCTCATTGTAGGTACGAAAGTAATGACGTCATTGGTCAAAGGTCAAATCAGTGACTTTAAAGTCATTTAATTGCATCATAAGTAAGCTAATGATAAAAAGTAAAAACAAAAGTTCTATTGTTCCTAAGAGTAGAGGTCAATAGCCAAATCTGTAGTCTAACAATCAAATTTGCCTAAATTTTGCAAATTAGTGTCGTGTACTATTCCATCGTATGTCCGATGAAGTCGACACTTAGTGGACAGGTACCGAGGCCCTGTACATTTGTTATTGATGACTTAATAAGTCACAGGTAAGAATTCGAAGAAAAAATTATAGTTACATATCGGTTTATTGTCATAATTTGTCTATCGATTTCTTAGAAAAGGCTTTAAATCACATCATATGTTGAAACAATGGACAAGTTTCAAAAAGTTCTTTCTGGGCGGATGTCAAAGGTCAAAATGTAAGTCAAAGATTGTGTGACGTGAATCCTCCGTAACCGTAAGTTTGATCAAGCTCAAGCTTGTTATTAGAAAAGTAGTTGAGCACATGCAGTTGATTACGTCATAGGTCAAAGGTCAAAGTTGTAAAATACATTTTGAATTTTTACCATTATTTATCTTAGAATATTCTAGTTAACAAAAAAGTTTTTAAAGTGATATATGAAAAACGGTAAGACAAATTTTAAGAAAGTGCTTTCTTGTTACTTCGAGAAGAGGTCAAAAGTTGGAGTTCGCCTAAATTTTACATAAACGTTAAACGTGAGTTCCTCTACCGTAAGTCCGATCAAGCTGAAAAATTGATTGACAGATATTTGACGATGAAAACTTTGCATGCGTAAGCGATGACGTCATAAATGTCAAAGCTCAGAGCTGAAAGGTCAAAGTAGTTACAAATTAGTTTTTGTCATTACATTTGTCTAACAGTGTGGTAGAAAAAGGGATTTATCCACGTAAAATTTTGAAAGAGACGAGAAAAATTTTTAAGTAGTGCTTTTTGGTTGTTTAGGGTGGAGGTCAATGTTCAATATATAAATCAATGGTAAACTTTTCATACATCTTGCGAAATGGTGAATTGGGAATTTCTACTTAAAACCGTAAGTTCGATTGAGTTCAAACTTGGTAGAGTGGCACTTGTTCATAAATTGTGTGCATGCATCAGCCTACATCATAACGTAACAGGCCATAATTCCAACGGTTATGTGTAAAGTATCCTACTGGTATTGTTTTGCCACATTTGCGTGTCTTGTTGGAGCATCTGGAGGAATACTAATATGTCTCGAGCTTTAGGTGTACATCACCCCCCCCCCCCATCACTGCGAAATTCTGGATCAGTCACTGTCGCTATGTCATAATTTTTCACAAAATGGGACGGTGGGTCAAGAGGGCAGTGACAAATACCGCCACTGGTTCTTCTCAATCCAGTCGAGTTTATTCACTTAAGTTAAAATTTTTCATAGTTTGACCGCTGCTGACCTCAAACTATTTTTTTTAAGTTAACCAATTAGTGTAAGGGTTTTTTAACAAAATGGTGTTTTATCATTTTTACCATGACAGCCATTAAGATTGATGTTTGGGAAATACCGCCGTTACAAAGGTTTACCAGTTTCTCCTTTTGTGGCCGTAAATGACATCTGTCAAATCGTTATGCTTTGCAAACCAAATATTGAGAATTCGCATTTATATAAGTATGAGATCCCTGAAAGATAAAATCCTTAAGACGCGTTTACATTTTTTCACAGTTTCACCTCATGTGGCACCAAATAAACATGAAAAACCACTAAAAGCAATAGAATTATGTGGGTTATCTGTGCATTATGCAGCTCTCTTTAAATTTGTATTTTTGAAACATAGTATTTAAATTATTTCCACATTTTGACGTCTGTTGATTTCAAACGACCATTTTCAACCATAAAAATAATAGGATTTTGTATCTTGACATGAAGCGGCTACATGCTAGTATGAGATCGTTCATATGTTCTTTCCGGATTTGTTTTTTATTTCACTCCGGTGAACGTAGATGCCATTTGGTCACTACCTCAATAAGTCCTTCTACAATAAGTTGGCATCTACATGTCGTGTATCAAAACTATACATCTTTCAAAATTTAAGGTATATAAAGTATTTCCAAATTTTTCATTATTAATCCCCGGGGATTATAATGCTCTTTAACCCCCCCCCCCCCTTGAATAGTGTTATTTGCTTTCATAAGAAAATGTGTAAACTAAATATGGAAAGAAGACATCGTTTTTGAATACAAATCATGAGTGACACACAATTACACATATTTATCATGTTAGCAAGTTAAATACTTTCAACTTCTGAGGCATTCCTTTTGAGGTCGAATCAAGAAGATGTTCTGGAATGTTATCGTTGGTACAAATCGGAATCCGACGTTCACTGGGCGAAAGATGGGGCGATACCATTCTTCAAATATCTATCATTAGTTATAACGAAACGCTCGACACACTTAACTGCAGTGATGTGATGAAAAAATAAAGCAGTAAAGTTTAACTAAGCTCGAATTTGGATGAGATTAGACTGTTCAGCCTTGACCGTGGATGACAAACTTGAATTTTCACAAAATTCACCGTGGTTTGCACAACTCTGTTTTTTCCTTGTATATAAATACAATAAAAAGCTGCATTATATGTGTTTTAATGTTAATGCGTTTTGTCTTTTGTGAACATTTACTAGTACTGGAGGTTGATTTTCGGAAGTCGTATTCTTATCCGTAAAATGTTAGGTATGTTTAGGTCATAACAACCACTTTCTACCTAATACACATTCTTTCAGTGGTAAAGTCACTATTTCACTTTTTGGAATATATTCCGTTTTATGTATACTCACAGCTTTCACAGTTAATTAAACTCCTTCTTTTGGTTACACAGAAATGCATCCACTTAAAATTAACAAGTGTGGATACGGAGCTTCATGAAAGGCCCAAATGTGAAAAGGACTAAGAGAGGCTTAGAGTAAGAGGTATACGTATTATAACAAACTCACCGAGGAATTTAACTTTAGTTTAAGTATTTTGTTTGCAGATGTATCTAATACCAAAATAACTTCAAAACTCATCTCATAGGCTCTTTAACATTTATACCATACATACATGTAGAGAATACCGAGTAGGAGTTATGCAACATGATTACGCGGGGCCAATTTGAAGGTAAGAGGGTGACACTAAAACTCCACAAATGTATTTTATTTCCGATATTCGCGAAAAAGGGCAGGAAACAAAGATAATATAACTTTAAGGAAACGTATTTGTAAAGTGTTGTGTATTATCAAGGTAAAATTGTGATAGAAAAGAATTAAAGTTTAAAAATTAATATTGAATTTACTAGTTTACGTTGATAGTAACTGCACAAATCCTATACCAAAGCAAATAAAGCTAAGCAAGAAAAAGGAAAATGCTAATCATATTACAAAGAGCATAGCTGAAACAAACCATATTCTCAAACAGGCAAGATTTTTACACAACAGGCATTAATACATGTGCATGGACATTTGCGAAGGATTATCTTAAGTAAGCTGATTACATCTTTGTAATTTATGGGATCTTTTAGATGAAGATATATGAAGAATTTGTAAACAAACAACTTATATTCAATCTTTCAAACCTTTTGACACCACTGCGCTAAATCTACATAGGAGCAGCACCTTTGTATTATCATCATAATACCGGTCATAAATTGATGTTAGTCCCAGTAGACGTATTGTCTTTACCATAACCCCGCATTCTGTCCGTCCTCCATCGAACCGTATGATGTATAAAGAATGGAATTATGTCGTCGTAGTTTTTCACATGTATGGCTAAAGAGTAAGAGACATGACTATTTGTTTTTGTGCAAAGACGAAATTTACTTGTAAAAGTCTCTTTCACTCTGTGTGTAATTGACGCTATTTAAGACGAGTCCGTAAAAAGTGGTTCATCATACGAACATTGCAAAAGCAAATGTTATTCAAGTGGTCCCTTGCTTACATCGCTGCCGCCCAGGCTACTTCCAGCTGCTTCTGTCGGAACACTTTGCTGGCTGAAACTGATTGTGAGCAGCTAATGCAAACGTCCATAGTTTCATATAAGCACACTTTCTAAAACAAGGAAGTAGTATATTTCAATGCCAAACGCATCAGACTACTTCATTTCTATTGAAAAGATTACAAACATTTCTAGGGTTTAACAGCCCCTCGAAGGTTGGAAGCGCCACCCTGTATTTTGCCTAAGTGCTCGTTTTCTAAAATGGTGTTCACTTGCACTAGAAGTTATGACATGTTACTTAACCCTTACTTTTTGCGGAATAAATAAAGAACTTCCAATAATTTTAACACATGACAGTAGGGTTATAACTTTTAACAAAGTTTCGTCAAAAAGAAATTCACAGATTAAGGGATATTTCTTATAGTATTATTACGGTGGTTTGTTCGTTAAGTTGTCATTTCCATCCTCCTTTGGTAGGTAACATTTATTAAGCAACGTAACTTAAGAAAATAATAATGAAAACGAGTGAAGTAACGAACTTAAGACACATTACGGCATGCCTAAGTGTTAAGCGCGACCTAAATATTTGAATTCCAAATGGTATCGTCGAACTTGAGAACAAATTTTGTTTCTTGGAATGTATCTCGGTGGTAATATCTGATTCCTCTGGAAGCTCTTCCAAATTAGCTGAAACTCTTCGTCTCAACTTCTCGTCGTCTTGAGACGCTTCAACGACATCATCGTGTTCCGCGACTTTCAGTCCACTTCCTTGACTCACGGTCATTATTCTCTTTTCTGTATCTGTCTTTACGCGATTGTAGGCGTCATCTTTGCTTAACCTAGTTAATTTTATAGACGGTTTGGACCAATCACCACCATCTACGTTTTCGTCGGATAACACGTCGCCACATTCTTCATCATTCTTGTTTTCCGCAGAACTGGTACGGGACGGTGTTCTGTCCGATCTTTTATTTTCTCCTCTTTCATGTGAATTGCTGTTTTGGGGTTTGACAGGTGAGTTTTTTTTTCCCTTGTTTCGTTTTGTCGCCCTGTGAACACCGTATATTGTTGTTATCACAGCCTCTAAAATCAGCCATACCATGTAGTCGCCTGGGAAATAGCAAATATGGATTGTAATACTTTTTGCGAAGGGGGAAGGTTTGCATTTACATTATCATTTTGGAAAAATAAGTGAGACTGCACGGGAATGTCACACAGACAAATCGAATATTTAAGGTATTATGCATAGGCATGATTGTAATAATTTGCTGCAATAAATCATAGTGAAGATGCATTGTTCTTTAATTGATTTTTAACGGGAAATGCAAAGAAAATCGTACATTGGATTTGCGTTGTTTTTTTTACCAATGTTTGACAATTCCATGCATTGAGGCCGGAGCCAAAATAGCCCCTCTGCCTCCAAAATCCATTAAGTTTGTTTTCAACTGTTCTTAGAAATAACGCCTTAGTGTGGTGAAAGAACAATAGGGTGCAAACTACTACATGTCCGAAAAATGAAGTACTTAATCAGCATAAGAAATTAGTAATGTATTTCGCGTCAGTTTTAATTTTCGTTTTTCAAAACTCATTTTGTTTGAAAGCTTACCAAGAAGTGGTACCCCTGTTGACGGCAACTGACCCATTAAATAAGTCAAAAACACATTGAAGGTCAAAATAC
>WURT03656050.1:0-18628 GCA_009936505.3 Holothuria glaberrima
ACCGGTATATATATATATATATATATATATATATAAATGAAACTTCAAACAAGCATTAATGTTATCCCAGTCTAATAAATGTTTAGCTATGTACCAAAACACTAAGTGTGCCATCATATTTGCAAATTCATTCTATGGATTTATCACGATGGGCCAGACTGTGTTATATGATAACTACATGCCATCATCAACTTTTACGTTAACAGTTCTTACCAAATGTGAGAAATCGTAATCATGATGTATAGCATGTGGATTTCTAAATACGAAAACGACTTTGGCGCAAATTAAGGCGCAACCTAAATGCAACTAGGCGAAAACTGATAGCATACTGCTGTAAACGACCCAACACAACAGGAGTTTGGTGCAACTAATGATGTAGCATCTTTCATGTTGCAACATTCCCTTTCCTTTCCTTATGACTAAATATTTTACAGCCATGATTTCACAGACAGAAGCCGATCCATGCAAGTGCCCCGCCAATCATAAACTTTGCCCACAAAATCTGAACGGCTGGCAACAAGCCTGTAGCTTAAGCTCAAAGGGCGAATAACCTTATCCCAGACAGTTTCAATTCGCCCAACTAACATCTTTCTAGCCCCTCCCAAAACTGTCTTTAACTCCTCCTTGTGTAGACTCAAACCTAGTCTATTGCTTAAAGCCATATCCCTGTGAGCAAACAGGTCATACTGTGTAATCGGAACAACTCCATGTCTTGTCTGTGTGCATGCTGTTTAATGTAAGCTACTCTGCATCTCTTGAATTTAATGTCAACCAAAGAGCAATCACCAAGTGGGAATTTGGTTTCCTCCCAATCAAAAATGTACTTGGAATGATGAGTGTCTGTCTTAACATACAAGGTCCATCACGGGATCCTAAAAGTCTCCTCCACGATATGTAAATTAATGCGAGTATGACCGACGAATGAGAAGAACAATTCTTTCATTTAATAGATTGTGATTTCCCTATGTGAACTTCACATTATTACAACCTGAAAACTTGCAGAAGTGACAGTGCTTGATTTGAGTCCTGCTTATTATTAATACGCTTGAAATAGATAATAAATGTAGTTTACATTACCACGAGATTAATCTCACATAATAATAATGATGATAATGATAACGAGAACGAGAACGAGGACGAGGACGAGGACGAGGTCGACGACGAGGACGAGGACGAGGACGAGGAGGAGGAGGACGACGACGACGACGACGACGACAACGACAACGACAACGACAACGACAACGACAACGACAACAACAACAACAATAATAATAATAATAATTGTTCTTCGGTAGAATTCTTAATCGAGCCTTTCAGATCATGTAAATTAAGCTTTGCTTCGATCAACATTTTAAATACGTTTAAGTTGCTCCCCCCCCCCATGCTAATAAGGTGGAGCCAGAATTCCGTGGACAGAAAGACAGAAAGGTTAGCTTTCCGACAGTGGGCTTTAACTTTTTCACCACAAATGTAATACTATTATTTACCACATTTTTATAGCGCTTTTCAAATGCTGGGGCATGTCCAAAAGCACTTTACAATAAAACAAAAACCAAGTTACAAAAGAAAAGAACAAGCAAGCCACGAAAGGTGAAAAAAGAAAGATTAAAAACGTTCAAACTTAAATAACAAACAACAAACAAAGTGACAAAAAAGGATAAAAAACTAAAAAGTATACTAAAATTTAAACAAACTAAAAGATTGTTAAAAAACAATTAAAAGTCAGCAATAGCAATTGAAAAAATGGAGGTCTTTAACAATTCCTTAAAAGTAGCTAAAGTTTGTGATTACGAATAACAATTAGCAGTGTATTCCATAACCTAATATCAAAACATTGGACCAGCCAGACCTAATATTTGGATGACGTCAATAATTACCATGCGTAAAATAGTGTTAACCTTATATTTTTTTCACACTGACTGTGGGATTTGCGTTTCATCCCACCTCCTTCAGAAACACTTGCCCGCTGAGAAAACGTTTATATGCGGGTGTTCTTAAAGAGGAGCTCCGTATTCGACAAGTCTCACCTCGGATTCACCTTGATTGGGGCTGAGGTAAGAAAATTTGGCATTCGGACTTGTACAGAAAACTGCACAAACTACATCACGCCTTGATCAGGGAGCGAGCCTTATCGACGAATTCCCGACGGGAAGTGAGTGTCAGCAATCCGAATCTCCAACAGGTGTAATAGGTGCCTGAAGGATTGGGACGGTGGTTTGAAGGATGGCGTCAGAGAGTTGGGGAGGAGGGATACGAAGACACAGATAGTCAACATCATAACCTGTTGTTGCACTTACATATGCACATCATATCATACTTATCGCACCGTACCGAGTTTAGAACTACAGTGTTGCACAGGGCGCGGTGTGCATGAAGAATTTTAGCTATACCTTGGTGTATTTTTGTTGAAACTGAATGCAAAAATAATTCAAATGTCGAGGCGTATATGTAGTTTCAGGGATAGAATACCGCATTTTGTGTATCCAGCTGACTGTCTTACGAGTCATTTATCGTAGACTACCGGTCGAAAAGTACGATATAACAAATGTGACACCGAGATTTTAACTCGGTCTATGCATGTCTTATGCATGTCTCTTAGATAGTTTTAACATTCAATCATATGGAACCTAACTAATAACAATAAGTGTACAACTCGGAAAGTGCCTTGCAAATTTGGGGTTCTGTAAAAAAATCGCAATCCTTGAGAGCCGAAGCAGATAAACGTTGGGGCGACGAACCACCCCCAGCGGAGGCTACTCGGATATCCCAATGAAAGGGAGAGTAGCTGTCTGACCCTCATCATCTGTAACGTATGTTAACTTCAAATTGCCAGGGTACCAAACCCTGGATCCATACTGTAACGAAAACATGTGCCGACAACACCAAGTAGTGTACTAACACAAAAGTAATTGAATACTCTTGAAAAGAACATAACTTAGATAACCCCTCACGCTATATTGTGACCTTTGTAAAATCTGGTTTGCTGTTCCTTGACGTGAGCGTCACATGACAAAGAAACATACTTGTAAACGAAAAGTTTATTACTTTTTTACTGGAGCAATAGTAGTAAAATAATTTTTTACATTACATAAAAGCTTAATGAAAGTAAATATTTTCGAAAAATAAAGTCAAACTTCAAATTTGTTCATTTTTTCACGGGGTAGCCTTGGGGTAAATTAATGCTTCCAAGGTACACAGTCTAACAGTAAACATGTATCACACGACAACTAATTGAGATTAGTTATTTAAATCCCGTAACCACATCATGATTACACTCCCACCAGGCCCTGATTGCAAAGAATTTTTTAGTTGCATTATTAACGATCATTGAAAGAAGTTGTTACTCAAATTAAAATCTAAAATAACATGATAGTCATTGAATAAGCAATACGATACTTAAATTGGTATGTACTTACTTGTTGACATTGCTGTATGACTAGATTTTCATAACATTCAAAGCGTTCATTGAGGATATCCACCATACTTTCAGTGTCTTCGTAAGAAATATTTGCTACCACGATGCCGTTCTGCCATGCTTCAAGCTCAGATTCGGTGAGAAATATGTTTACCTGAGTGAATGGCGGGCTGTCTTCAGAGTTACTTCTCACTGTTTTTCCTTTATCTTTGTATTCAGCTAATCCTCGATTTTGGATCAAAATTATTGTGAATAAAATCACACAGAAACTGCACACGGCCCTCATGTTTCTTGTAGACAGTCCACCTCTAGTGTGACAGATGTGTTAGTTCTGAGTGCAAGCTATAGACGTGCCGGGCGGATTGATTTAACTGTTTGCATTGTGCACAAGTCTAAATAACAACTCCCTGGTGCAAAGTCCATTCATTGTTAAACAGAGCCAAGGAGTGTAATTGACCTGAAACGATATTCTACAATGACAAGGCATAGGGATCCTTTTACGCATTGTTCATGGCTGTAACGCCACCGTTTGTTCAGTGTGCAAACAACTAGGGTTCCCATATAGGGTTCCTATACAGAAAGGGTTGCGCCATACCGCAAAATTTCGAGTCACGTGACTTATGGAGCCATTTTGCCGCCAGCATCTTAAGGTAGCACACCACTACTTCAAGGGGAATCCCAGCGGAGGAGGTTACCTTACGAATTTAACACTAGAAAATCTTTTTGGGGGACAGGTTAGACCATGTTAGTGAAGCGATGTCTTTAATTTGTGATGTGTATGTGGTAGGAAAGCAGTTGAAGTACTCATTCTGTAAAACTGAAGGAAAATTGAAGGTATTTCAGGCAGTTTTTTGCAATATATCCTTCCTCGATACAAAACGGCATTTGAATGAGTAAAAAACAGGATCCACCACTCTGTGATTATGCAGGTCCTTCTAGCTCAAAATTTCAACGGTCATGGTACACAAATTTGAAATTTCGGTGAAAGGCCTACTCGTCAGCTTTCATATGAGGGGTAGCCTGTGCAGGTTGAAAACTTCTGCAAGGGTCCAAGGGCCACGAAATGGACCCAAACTAGTGTGTAAGTCAATGGAGGAATAATTGGTGGTGTGCTACCTAACGGGAATATTTCGGAATGAATGTAAATTGGCAATTTTTGTAGAAAACAGGTAATTCAGAGCCAGCCTGTGTAGGTAAGACTATGTATGCATATAAAAGCGACAATTTCACGCTTGAGTAGTTTTTTGGGGCCAAATTCCCGTTTTTCGAGATTTTGCTGTATAAGGGGGGAGGGGTATAGCTTAGTAAATATTCTGTTTTTTATAAAACGAATGCAATGTAGCCTAGCCTAAGGAGGCTATCTGATCACCATGACACTGGTGTTTTTTTTTTTGGAAGGGGGGGGGTAAATTAATGAGTAATACAGTCAGTGATGTACATATTTTTTTAAAGGGAGAATGCAGTCAGCCCAATAAAGAATTGTATAGTAGACTATCCTATTTCCTGAATGGCTCTTGAGAATCATGTGACAGTATTTTTCTCACTCAGTTGTAAAATTTACGGGGAGCAACTGCTTGGTTTACCTTGAATATGCAATATTTATGTCCTAAATAATCATGAAAGATACTTGGAAGAGAGATAAGAAGAAATTTGTGACATTTAGCTATTGTTTCAAAATAAGTTTGGGGCGACTGCTTAATTATGACCTTTAAGTTTCTGTTTTCCATTTACTTTCTCCTTTGATGCATAGGTTGAAAATTGTTGAGTTAGACAGCTATATTCATGGGATGGGGAAAGGAATTAAACTGAATAGAATATTCCAGTGGTCAAGTCACGATTAATCGCCTTTAATGTCACAACCCTCAATACCATATTTGATTGTCCCACACTGGGACATCATTTCCTCTTTCCTTGTATCTTGCCTCCACTCTGGTGTAAGTCTACTATAGTGCAACTTTTCATAGTGAAGCATTGTCACTGTATGTCAATCACCTTTTGGTTTTTTTTAAAGTCCATAGCATCTACACTTAAAAGTTTTCAGTAAACACATTATTGCACCCCCTAAGTCATGAAGAAAAGTAACGTCCACCTTCATCTCCTAATTTGCATAAGCCGACACAGAGGCTGAAGATTAGTTTCTTTTTGTTCAGAATGGTCCTTCCTGTTTGTTTTATATTTTACTGGGCCCTACAAAATAGTCTGCTTTAAAATGCAACTTCTGCCCTACAGGCTGCAACTTCTGCCCTAGTGGCATAGCTATGAATATTTTTATACGAGGACATGAAGGCGGGGGACTATGAGGGGTTATGTTACAGTTACAATTATGTGCTGGTTAAATTGGTTAAACTGAGAGGGGAAAGAGGTGTTGGAAGCAGAAGGGGAAATTTACCCTCGCAATCCCCTTGTAGCTATGCTACTCTTTTCACCCCTGTTTAATTGTTATGCCAACTTGAGGTGATGTCATTGTCTTAAGTAAATCATGGTTATTGCAAAGTCCTGAACAATACAGACCCTTTGAAATTCATATTTATCCGTTGTGAGACATGATAACCAATAAAATCGACGATAAAAATGGCTTATTTCACCAAATAAGTTCAGACTGGGCTGTGTAGATCAGTATCACCGTTTATTTAACACACTGACACGTCGTTAAGTTAATTTCACATAGCCTATGTACGATTAAATTGTACATACGTCAGTTTTGTCTAATCAGAGCACTAAAAAGGAACATGTGACTATTTTGTCCAATGGGAGTAAGAAATACCTTACATATGTCGATTAAATTGGACATATGTTACGATTTAATTGTACATATGTCAGTTTTGTCCAATCAGAGCACTGATAAGGAACAGGTGACTGTGTTTGTCCAATGAGCGTACGGGACAACCTGACATATGTCTATTCAATTCGACATACGTCAGTTTCTCTTACATCTTTCGGTTTTATCCAATCAGATCACGGGAAACTGACATACGTCAATTTAATTCGACATTTGTCGATTTCAGAACTTATGGCACGCTAGGCGCACCATACACGTGTCTACAATGTTCTCATAGCTGGAGGCAAAAAATGGCGTCAAATAACCAGTTTGTCGCAACTCTTTGTATAAAGGGACTATAGTACTAGGTTGCGGTGCCCGCTATGGACCGTGGTGCATGACATTTCGAATCCTGCACATCCAATAAGTAATTATATTTAGTTGCGACAATTGTTAGGTCTCCCCATACCAGAATTATTTGCCGTGCAACAATGTCTTTCATAAGCGCTTCGATTCGAAAATCTTTCACCCCCACCATCACGAGGTAACTGGGTTTTCTCCTGATACTCCGATTTTCTTCTTCCCACTTTCCACGGCTTCAATTGACACTGACAGGCCTTTTAACTTACCGACAGTCAAATGGCGCCGTTTGCGCTATTCGTGCTGACCAATTAATGAGGGATTCATTGTCATAGGACATTAAACAGAAAAGGGGAAGCTCCGGCCAGCGAGACCTTTTTTCAGACCAGGGTTCAGGCAATTTTTCAATGTAATTTTAGAAATGCATGAGATTCAATAAATAAATAATGTTTTAGCCCTCCATTTCCCTGCTCACCATGTACGGAAATTTCAGGTAAACTGCCGTAATAGGGCTCTATTGCGGTGTTATACTCCCATAATCGTGTACATGCTCCAGAGCTTTCGAGTCTTCGCCTCATGGGCCACTAAGAGGAACATTACTGAAATATGCCCTACGGTGGGCAACTGAGCCTCACGTAAAGACAAACTTATGCTCCTATGGAAGAACTACTACCTCAGAGATTTCCAAATGTTACACTACGTTTTCCGTTTTTGTTTTTACTCTTAATTTTGTTCTCCCGTTATACTTAAACTTTCCATTTTAAACGTTTTGCAAAGATTTCCTTCAATTGAGGATTATTAGTTGACCGTTTTTAACACATTTTAATTTATTTTGTCGGGAATGTATTCATTATTTGCCATGAAAAGGTTCAGCACCCCACCCTCACACTCATCTATCCCTGGGGACTCTCCTGACCATGGTACAGGCGGTGCCTCCAAACCACCATAAAGGCAAGGCTGAACTTTGAACAATTTCAAATGACAGACAACAAAATTAACCTCTTTACTAGCATGACTATGGTACATTTCAGGCAACTGAAAATTGGCACACATGAGGGCTACAGTGAGTTTATGTAATTTTCAAACTACCTCTACTCAGTCTTTGAGAAATCATTCGATTCTGGTACGATAGGGTGAAGACTGTATGGGTCAAGATCCATCCCACAAGTACCAATTATGATATTTCGCTTTTTACCTTTCAGTTTTTCTCAATCTTCTTTTTCTTGTTTTATCTTTATACAATATTTCATATGGAGGTGGGCCTGTGTTTGGGTACAGACATGGCCTCAGGAAGCTGTTCTCAGCTTGGGGCTGAACGTTACGGTACTTCCCCCACTGCCAAATTTTTTAACACTTAAAGGTCCTTAGATGCAATTTGGTGCAACATATAGTGTAAATTTTAAAATACCGCAAATGTATTACGGTTTTGACATAGGGAATAAATAAGAATGAGGGCTTTAACCCCCTCCCAAAGCCTATATTACGTAAGTATCTTCTCAGTAACCACGCTAATTTAGGTAGGCCTATATATATGCGAAACGTAGGCCTACCGTACATGACAACTGAACATACCATTTACGGCATAAATAATGTATACATTTTGACACAGCACCGAGTGCTGCCCTAGCCTTTCAGTTCCGAGTTCCGACCACAATCTAACAAGAGGGAAATCCATAGTGTTGCAAACCTCATTTCCCCTAAATTCTCTTAATACTTAGGGGATAAAGAAATTTCATACTGTTACATAACTGTTATGCCAATAATGGGTAAAAACCAATTTTAACACATTTGCACTAGGACCTCTTGATTTTTGACATACGATTACGACGATAAAGCATGCAAAAATGAGGCAAATGAGATCTTTGACCAATATGTTGATCTTTGACCCCACCCTCAGCAACCAAACAGCACTATTTAGAAATTTTCTCATGTTTTGGAATATTCGTGTGGTTTTATTACTATTTCCAACATACCGATAGGCAAATAATGGTAAAAACACAATTTTGAGCAAATTTGACCTTTGACCTATGGCGTCATCAATTACGCCTGCACGAGTTTTTATGGTCAGGTACCAACCCAACAACATGTTTGAATTTCGTCGGACTAACTGTTTAGAAGGAGCTGCGACACGCGTTTTGATTCCTTGCCGCAGGCGAGAGGAATTTATGCAATCCCGTGAGTTTATGTGTGTAGGTGTGCGTGTGTATATATGGGTGTTTATGTCGCTTGGCTTGTAAACACGGTATCTCAAGATAGCAATGACGGATACTTGTCTTACTTGGAATGGAGAATAAGCATATTGAGAGGAAGAACCCTGTCATTGTTGGAGGAGGTCAAAGGTCATGGGTGATCACGAAAGGTCATAAACCGAAAACATTGTAGATATTTTAAGGTGTGAAGCATGGGTGATTTTCAAAGTTGGTATGTGGATTCGTTATAGTCAGAAGATGA
Source organism: Holothuria glaberrima (assembly GCA_009936505.3). Classification (NCBI taxonomy): domain Eukaryota; kingdom Metazoa; phylum Echinodermata; class Holothuroidea; order Aspidochirotida; family Holothuriidae; genus Holothuria; species Holothuria glaberrima. The sequence continues at coordinate 8,985 of WURT03656050.1, forward strand.
ACCCTAATAAAGATAGGGGTCAAAGGTTATCTGAGGTCACTGGCGGGAAAATAAGAAATTCTTAAAAAACTGCTTGTAGACACGATATCTCAAGATAGCAATGATGGACCCTTTTCATTCTTGGTATATAACTTAATCATATTGAGAGGAAGAATTCTCTATAATGTATTTAGTGGAGGGTCAGAGGTCATTTGATGTCATAAGATGTCAAAAACAGAAAACTTTGAAAAACACAGTATTTAAAGACAGAGATGATGGATATTTTTCATACTTGGCATATAGATTTGTTACCGTAAGAGAGAGGACCCCGTGGGTTAGTTAAAGGTCAAAGGTCATCTGAGGTGAAACTACGAAACAGGGCCTTTTTTAACATACATACTGGATGGGCCATGGCCCCCTAGTCCCATACACAGCCCCACTCAGCTCATTTGTCCCCCAGTATGGTCCCTTTTTCGGGAAATTTTGTTTTCAAATGTGTAAACATTGCCCAATTTTATGCTGACAGGATAGGGGAAAGTACTAAGCTACTTTACTCAGTGAAGAAAATAAGGATAGTTTGATAAATTTACATGTAAGCCATGTGGAGTGCAATTTCTGGCAATTTGGACAGCACTAGCGTAAACGGGGGAGGCCATTGGGCCATGCCCCCTGCACTGATGCCGATTTTTTAGTTCCTAAAAATACGTAAACTTTTTAATATAAGTTTTGCTTCAAAAGGTAGTATATGTGGCACCAGATTGCATGCAAGGACACCTAATTTTTCAAAAATTTTCAAAGATGATACCGATTTTTTTTTTAGTTCCTAAGAATGTCAATTTTTTTAATACAAGTCTTACTTCAAAAGGTAGCATATATGGTATCAGATTGCATGGAAGGACACCCAATTTTTCAAAACTTTCCAAGGGGGGACACCCCTCCCCTTAGACCCCTCACCTAGGCCAGCGATCACACAACATACTGCATGGCCCGAGAGCACGCCACTACTGGACAGGCATTTTTCTGAAAAATTTCGTCGTAAAGTACGCACCAATCAATGGTGGCCCTCCGCTTAGATGGTCCCTTTCGTCAAATGGCCCCCACCAAAAATTTATTTAAAAAGGCCCTGCTACGAAAACGTCGCAAGCTAAATAGTCAGTGGGCGGTAATTCCAAATCATGTCCGGTGTTTCATGACGGTGACCAACGAAAAGTTAGGGCTTAACTTTTTTACCATTCCAAAGGTAAATTATAGTGAGGTGGAACAGTGCTCTCCTTCTCACCCAGACTGCCCGGGATCGAGTCCCTAGTATGACACTTACTTTTTTCTGATATAAGTTTTGGTGAGGTTCAAAGGTCATTTCGGGCCAGCAAAAATTAAATTGAAAACATCGTAAAAGTGATATTGTCAAGAGGTATAAATTTTAGGGATGAACCTTAGTGCAAAAAAAAAACACCCCCTTTCGGCAAAGAATCACTAAGCCTTTGGTCTTTCTGTTTGTTCACACACTTAGACACCCACACAAGGCTCCACATTACTGATGCTAGGTGAGGTACAATATCTCATCTCCCTAAACATTATAGGAAGATGAGGTAACAATCATATTTGTGTACATTTCTCTATGGTTTCTCTTCATTAGTTTTGCTCTCTACATTTCTGGGTGTGAATGTTTCGGATTCTGGTTATGAACACTTGTCACTCTTTGGTCAAGAATTGATATGCAAATGCGATACGTCAACAAAAGATGTGTCCAGGATGTTTCTACTATTGAAAATACATTTTATAATTCATCGGTGTATTAATTGTCTGGTGTGAAATGTCTGATAAGGAACCCACCGTTCACTGTATAGATCGAATTATGTGCATAAAATGGCATGTTCATGTCAACAATTGTTTGCACTTTCACAAATTTTCATATTTTAAGGGTGTTATCTAAGGTCATATATTTTAACAGAGGGTGCCCTAATCACTGATGACAAGTTAAAAGTGAATTTTCAATTAAACAGTTTCCTTTCATTGTTTGACTTGTTAAAAATATCTGTCAATTGTTTGACTAATGAACCAAACAGTGACACGATATGGAATGTGGCATTCTCTTTGACTCCCTCTCCAAAGTATACCATTAGGTATCCGTTTAAGAAAGTGCTATTAGAATTTTTCTTGCCCGTCACAGTGTCGTCTTAATTTAGTTGCTTTTACTTAAGATTTCAGTACAGGATGTAGAGTTGGGCTTGGGAGGGTTACCCGACTCTTGATCGAAAGTCGCGACTCGACTCCACTTTCCTTGGAGTCACGATTCCCGTGGAAGTTATAAACCTATATTAAACAAAACAAAATAGAAGAAAAAAATTCATGAAGATAGTTTTTTGTGTGCTACTCACTAGTACCACACGAAAAATATTCCATATTTGTGCTCAACCCACCGATAAAATTCTACTGAGCACGTAAGCCCCTTTTCAGTGTCAGTAATTGTATTCAATACACTAGTACAGTATGTCATTCAGAACAAGTAATGCCCACACATCACTTACACAACTGCTTAGTGTATATGGTTTATTTTCTCCATTGTCTATACGATAATTCGTGCTCAGAATATAACGTTATATATGTTTAGGTGGTAGTTAAACGTCATTGAAACCAAGACCAAGTAGGAGTCGCGACTAGGTTCAGAGTCGCGAGTATTCAGGACCCGACTCCAAAAATATCGGAGTCGCCCAAGCCTAATAAAGGGGACAAACAAGGTTCCAAAATATACGACAAACGGATTCTCCCATGTGTTCCTTAAGAAGCACGGACATCATAATCCTTTTCTGTGACTGCCAAAGTACCTCAACCTTTATTCTCGGGGGAGGAAGACTCTTTGAATGAACAGCATGGTTTTTTGAAAGACAGAAATAGTTTTTGGGTTTGCTGATAGTCTTCTACCTATAATTCTCTTATTTTTCATCTAAAAATAAGATTTTTCAATAGTAAAGGCAAAATGTTCTGTCAAGTATTGAAGAATTTTATATTAATGCTATTGTGAATTTCAAAACTGTATTGAATTCTTTAAATAAAGAAGAAACCTTTTTTGGGTGGAGAAAGCATTTTTAGCGTGTATATGGGTATAGGTATATTTGTGCATACATTCACTTAACCAAGCAGTTAAAATGTGCACAAAGTACCTTAAATCCAAAGTTAAAAAATATCACCAAAGTTAGAAGAATGTCGCTAAAGACTATGAATATATTAGACGTCAATAAAAGGATGAGAAATTGTACTTTTTCTGTATGTTTCAAGTAATCTTTTCTGCATAATATAACAAAGCTATTTGTAAGCAACTTAAGCAACATTATTATATATTGTTTGCTTCATCATATGTTGCAATTTGCATATTAAGGAGTTATCATTGCAAAATCGTGAATTTTGGTAGGTCCATTTATGATACCGCAAACCCAAAATAAGCTGAATATTTCCTGAATAATTTATTGCATTTATTTATTTTTTATTATTTATTAACTGTTTTAACCAGTACTGTCAGTCTCGTGTCAGGGGTTTTGAGGGTGAGCGCCCCTGGTTGGAAATAGTGAAAAGAAAAAAGATAAAAGAAAACAGAAAGCGAAAAGTGAAAAAGGAAGAAGACAAAAAGAAAACATTTGTTACAAAGAGGGAAAAGGAAGAAAAGTAAAACGCTGCCATTGGAAAAGATTCATGTACTTGGCTGTTAATCGTCTCCACACAGTTTATATTATAGCGGGATCTTTTTACAGGTTCTTGCCACATCTTTTATTCTTGAGGTTGCTAGATTTGTCACGAATAAACTTTCATTTTGACAGGAGAGGTCGGGCGTGCCAGATCCAACCCTCCTGAAAGGTAAATGAAAATGAGAAAAAAAGAGGAAAAATAAAAAGGACGGTAAGGAAGAATTGAAGAATAGGAAAAAATGTTCCAGTAAACATTACTGTATTCTAACAGGATGATCATGTCAACATAGTGTTTCATGCATAAGAATCTGTAAGCGACTTTAGTGCTGGCAGTATAAAAGAGGAGTGAGGCACTTTGCCCCATAGCTCTTCGACCAAAAATTTGAAATAGCCAAAGCTGTTACTTATATTTTTCTGTAGGGGTAGGGTGGGATCTTTAGAATGAATGGATGTAGCATGGAACATGGATGTAGCCAACATATTTTTTTATTGTTTTCTCTCCCAAATTTCGGGCGCCCTACTTACATTGCTTTCGGTCCAATATCTCCATGGTTCCTTTAAGTAGGAGAAATTACTGACGAAACAGGTTTCAGAGGATTTAAAGGTGGGGAGCTCTTTGCATGATTCTTTACATTTGAAGACTATTTTTAAGAAAACTGAAAGCATTGCACATAAATAGCATTCTTATGTTAGATTTCCATTGAGATTTCCAAACCCTAAATGAAATTTGGCCTATTGCAAAAAAAAAAAAAATACGGAAAATGCCCTAATATAAAAAAGCTTTTTATGTCGGCCTAGCTACCCTTTTTTACGCATGCCACGACATACTTGGAATATTGAGAGGAAGAATACTAGGAAATAGACAGATTACCTTTAGTCCAATGCTAAAATCAATGAATTTTTGTAAAGAAACTTTGCCCTGCTTCCTCAAAAAAAATTTTTTTAATAAATTTGTTTTTCGAAATTATCCTTTGAGTTTCCTTCAAGTCTAAATTTTTACAGCATGAAATCTCAAAATTAATAATGTTAAGATGCAAGTTGCAAGGCCTAGAAAGTACCATTTCTCGCAATGTGGCAGGCATTTTTGACAAAACTTTTCTTCAATGTCTTCGTCCCCGAAAGCAAATGGGGGGCCTTCGAGCCATACCATGCATGGAACGAGTGAAGGAAATCACTAAAAATTAATCATTTCTAAACATGTAATAAGTTCAAAGCTATAACTTTTATCTTGACAGAAAGAACCATTTTGCATCTAAGCTTTCATTCATAAGTGATTTTCTCAAAGGTGGCCACCTCAGGCAACACCTCTTTGCATCCTGCTAGTGGTTTCACAATTGAAAGGCTTTCGGAATTCGTGTATTTCTTCGTCAATCCTGCAATTCAGAACCTTGACTCATATATATGGGACACCAAACATTTTCTCAGTATAATTAAAGAAATCAATGACTCTGGGCCCCTCCCTCAAGGTACCCTGATTTTTACCATTGTGGAAAAATACATGTATCCTAGCATGCTAAGATCACTGGGAGTGGAAGCCAGTGGCGGATCCAAGGGGCGCAACAGGGGCCCTTACTGGCCGTCATGAGTGAAAAAGGTAGGGCAAAAAACAAAATGCTTAAAAATGTGTTAACTGTAGCACCATTTTACATCTCAGCCCTCTTCCAGAAGCAAAAATTTTCCAAAAAGGGAGGGGGACATCCCCTCCGCTTAGACCCCCTCAGGACAGTGATCAATTAAACCTTGCGACTCATTGAAAATTCCTGGTTATGCCACTAAAAGCGATTAAAAGAGCAATGGAGGGAGGGAAACAAATATTCCGTCCACAGAAAATATTTTTCGTTGCGTCGATATTTGTATTAAGGTGAACAAATTTGAGTTTGATGGAAAATATTATATTCAAAATCACGGTACCTCTATTGGACCGAAGACGGCCCGGCATATACTTGTTTAGGGATGAGTCTTTTTGAGCAGGAACTTTTTTAAGTGGTACAGATATCTGGGGGTTATAGACTCATGGTAAGAAAAAAGTCTAGTTTTTGTAGATTTCATGATTGAAAAGTCTTTAACCAGGGGTTCTAGAATTTACATATGAATGAAGTGATTCTGAGGTATGTTTTCTTTATCTTCGCATCAAATTGGAGGGCGGAGTACTGGCAACAGACCTGTATACTAAGCCTCCCAATGTGAACCTTTACCTACATTATGACTCGTACCATAGTAATTGCACGAAAAGGGTGTTTTCTTTAGTCAGGATTCCAGGATCAAAACGATTGCTCTGATCCAGAAAAGACCCATGAACTTTTCTGGGGTCTTTCAGGAAGCTACAGTCGACTTTTCGAGGAGGGGATATCCTTCCTCTATTATAGACCCAGTTTTCGAGAGGGCTCAAAATTTGTCCAAATGGACCTTTCGGCGGGCGGAGAAAGGAGAACCCAGGACCCCTTCAGGATCCCCTTGTAGTTACACGAAATCCGAAACTCTCTAAACTTATATCTATCAGTAACAAACATTTTCATGTATTACAGCCTTCCCCTGATCTGATGAATTTCCTTGCCAGTCCCCCTAAGTTTATATACCGTCCACCAAGAAACATTCAGTCACACTTGGTAAGGGCTAGACTTGTAGGAAATTTCAGGAGTGCACACAAGGGTTGTTATAAGACCCATCTTAAGCATTGTAACACTTGTAACAGGGAGCTGTGAGAGACAGCTCCCTGGTCCCTGGTACCAGCACTGGCGGGGTGCCATGCCACAATCAAAATATCACTAAATAATTTTAATTACTTAAATAACATGTAATCAGTTGAAAGCTTTGCCAAAGGTAGTACCGATTTAGCATCGAAACCACTTAAAATAAACAAAAATTTCTCAAGGGGAGGGGTTGAACATCCCCTTAGACACTGCAACCTTCCCATACACCCAACAAAACTAACAACAACTCACTTAAGTATGAGAATTTTTCAACGTAAGATCAGTTTGAAACTTTGCCAATGATAGAACTATTTGCATCTAAGCTACATTTGACGAACAAAAGTTTCTCAAATGGCCCCTCCCGTTAGACCCCTCCCCGGAACATCACATTCGCATTAGGTGACAAATGGAGGAACCATCCCTGGTGCAAATTATCGTAGATACGTATTTGCATATTTCACACAGACTTTCTGTGTTTATCTTTGATGGGATTACATTTTCTTCTTTGGATCCCCCAGTAATCAAATCGTGACGATGCCACTGGCATTATAACTGAAGAGTTACTGATCCTATTTCTAAATGGGACATTATTATAGTTTTTAATGTCTGTGATTTACGTTGCAATGATCAGCAAATTACACACTTTTATGTGAAAATTTTTACGAAGCTTCCATGTCGGGAGGGTATGTCCCCTACCGCCCCCCCCCCCCACCCGCCGCTTTGTTGTTCACTCGTGTCTTCGACACTTGGTAGTATCTCCCCTTTTTGGTAAAATTCGACACTCGCCACTGAAATGATCTGAGAAACAATGAAACACATTATAGTTTTGACCTATTGTGGTTCTTTGAGGACACCGCAGACTTACTTCAACTGTTCAAATCCTCTCAGCAAAATGTGTACTGCCAGTAGACATTTTTGTTGGTATTCCTAGCAGTTTATGTAAAAAGCGTCGCCTCAAGTTTATTTTCAAATATCTACTAACCCTTTCAAGTCTCCGCTTATTTAGTATTTTCCATTGTGTTTTTGTTTAATAACATTCAATACCAAGGATGTGTTCTGCATACATTTAGCAAATAAGTAACAAACATGTCATATGATTGAAGAGCCATTCCTGGTTTAGGATGACGGAGAACACTAATTTAAAATAGGGTGAGACTATTTTCCCTTTAAAAGTCCCCCACATAATCAGGCCCGTAGCCAGACAAGGTGCTGAAGGGGCGAAATGGTTTCCAAGGGGGCGTTAATTTTTAAGGGGGCAAGTGTGTAAAAATGCATTAAGTCAAGGGCAACTTGAAACTTTCTAAGGGTGTAAAAAATTTAAGGGGGATTCTCCCCTTCCCCCTCCTTGGCTACGGGCCTGCACATAATTGATTTTTAAAAAATTTTAATTGGCTTTTTAAGGCACCTGTTTACCAGCTAAAGTGTGATATTGATATGATGTTCAAGAAGACTGATAACAACTATGATAACGGCTCCGACGATGAACCCAATATTCTGCAGAATTAAGGTCAACTTCGGCTGATGGAAGCTAGTGACGTCCATAACGGTTGGCAGCTGGGAATGAGAAGTACCGATTGAAACAAAACATTTTTATATAATATTGATAATTGCTTAGCTATCTCTACACCATGTGAATATTTGAAAGAACTACTACCTTATTGTCAGGATGCAATCAAAACGGGGGATATTTGTGCAGGCTTTGAGTTAACACTTAGAGCAGATTTCCATCACAAAAAAATATTTCATATTAAATTGCGACAGAATTTTTAAACTTCATCTTCCGCATTTTTCAACGTCTGACAATATGGTAATCACATGGTATTATACTTAGGCTAATGGGAAATACAGTTCGGCAATCAAAATTTAACAAAAAGTGGCAAACAATCTGCGTATGCCTACCATATCAACGAGTCCAATGTACAAAAACATTCCTGCAGTGATACAAAGAATCCATTGTTGTGCTTCTTCTGAAGAACCAATCAGTAAACCAATGTAGAGCCCTACGAAGCTAGTCGCTCCGGACAAAAGGTTGAAAAATATAGCCCAGCGCATCTGCATTCCACTTTTAAGTAAAATTGCCAAATCACCTGCATAAGCAAAAGACAAATATGTATTTTCACAATAAAATTGGTATGCTTTCACATAAAAACTACAAAACCACAGTAGACTGGTAAACTCAGTGTATGCCTTTCCAGTAACCTCATGATGCACTGTGACTGACTCATACAAAACTTGCGTAGCCGTACTTGTATAGCTATCAGTTGCAAATTTTCAAGTCATCACCGCATTATGCTTGTGCATAGTGCTCTCTTAAAATACCAGCCTAATATATGAATGAAGTATACGAAAGCGTTGTACTAACTACTCAGTTGTCTTGTTATACCCTACTGTTTGAGCTTCGAGACTTGTGCGCTTACAAATGATGTGCAGTCAGGTAATGCGAGAGTCTTCTCCACTCTACCCCATGCAGTAATGTCAAAACGCAGTGTTGTGTGATTATAGGACCCTGAATACGAGTACGAGTACGGTTACCAGGTCATAAGTACGGGTACCGGTACACCGTTATAACAACGAGTATGGGGTTCAGTTAAAGTCTTGACTGCATAATTTTTTACTAGTCTGAATAATACTTATGGGGGGACTTAGATCCTCTTAGACCCTCCCCAAAGCTATATTGCCTGACTAGCTTCTCAGCCCCAGCCCAAATACCCCTCAGCCCCCTAGAAAATCCGAACCTTGAACAGAGTCTAGTCGGCAGCTAGTTCCCTTGTGAGATTTTCCAGTAAGTTAACACTCCTGGTTGGATTTGTAAATTTATGAGGCCGTGGAAATTGTCTGCGGCGATCATTAGGGCTGGTAAGTGTCTGGAGTGAAGGGGCTTGTGCAACGTAAAATTTTGTTGCCAAGGGAAATTAATGGTATAACTTCTAGCGTGTTTGATTACTCGCCTGAGTTAACTCGAGTCTGGCGCGACAACGTTCGATTAGCCTGTGACGTCAGCATTCGCATTTACTCGAGCCAGGCCCAAGTGTATGGAACGCCAAAAGGGCAAATTTTTTGATGATGGCTTCTTTTTTCATGATGAAGATTACTTTTACAGTGATGACGAACACTTTTTTCATGATGACGAACACTTTTATAGTGATGATGAGCACTTTTTTCATGATGACGAGCACTTTTACAGTGATGACAAACGCTTTTTCATGATGAAGAGCACATTTACAGTGACGACGATCACTTTTTGAATGATGTCGACCCAAAATGGCATGATGAAGGCCTAAAGTAATTTGATGAC
>WURT03656061.1:0-18628 GCA_009936505.3 Holothuria glaberrima
CACCTGTTGTGGCGGCGAGGGTTATGGATGGATTACCAGGACCGATGCTCAGCCTCCGACACATCAGTGAACACCGTATGTTTTGTGAGATGGGTCGATTTCGTCATTCGAAAAAAATACAAGTTGCTGCCTTTTCTTGTTCTAAGAAGAATCAAATTATATGAAACCTGGTAGTCGAATAATCTGACTACAGAACTTACAGAAGATCTGTATTTTTTTGAAAATCTCAAATTTCAGTTGGGGGCACACGGGGGGCACAAGGTTTTCCAGGGGGCACGTACCCCCGGCCCCCCTTGGTGAAGCCACTGTTCAAGACGATTTAGAAAACGATTACTGATTAACAGGGCATCCCATCGGCTGATATTTTAGCGCTAGAGGGAAAAGAATGCGACAATTACATTGTCCTTTGAAACCCATAAACTGTTTCTTAATTTCCTCCAGTTGAACCCACACAATATTAAGGACTTACAGCTACCTAAAAGTCGCAAATGTCCAAATACGTAATTAAAAGTTAGCTTTTGGTAATGCATGCAGTTGTATGCTATCTTGAAGAGCTTATTTAACACTTCAATCACTGAAGGAAACCTCAGTGGAATTATTGGTTACATGAAAACTACGAGCAAAAAGGTCCATATAGAAATTATATTTTAGCAGAGTAGTTCTTTTGTATAATGACTTTACTTTAATATAGGTTTATTTTAATGCAGAGGTTGACAATTCACGTACACAAGAGAAGGAGACGAAACAATCATTGCGCATTTACATACAAGAAAATAATGTCATCTGTGTTTAACGTTATCTATGAATTTAACCTTCAGGTTCGTCGCATTTCTTCTAGCAACGACCGGAGTATCCGAGAGATTGCAACGAAATCCAGCTGCAATGTTCAACTCTTAATTCAAATCGAACTAATTTCATACAATCAGACGGGTTAATGGAACCATTCTTAGTTTACTGCGAAGATGAATGGACGGTAAGGTCAAAATTTCCATGCATGTGATTTAAATATTTAAGTATCGAAAGGCTAGCCAAGTGAACTTTTCCCCGCCAGTTATTTATTTATTTCTCACTTTTTCAAAAGATGGAGTAGGAAGAATACGTTCACTTTAAGCATTGATCACAACGAACCTTCATATAGTAACCCCTTAAAAATTAAATTTAAAAAACAAAAAAACCAAAACAACAAATTATGCATTAAGCAGCTTTTGCTCTGGACCAGTGGTTCTCAAACTTTTTAGACTACTGTCCCCTTTCACTAACTTGAACTGTCCCAATGCCCCACTCCCTACAATATAATCCAAAGGCGGAAGGAATTGGACCTAGGGGGTGGAGTTATTAAATTTCTAATGACATTTTTGAAAACTTTTGGGTCAAAAAATTTATTTTGGGGAGGGGTGGGGTGGGGAGGATGGGGGTTAGGGTTAGGGATGTTGTATTAACTCAGGGCAATGCACAGTATACAGTAAACCATCATTTCCCGCATGATGGAGTGCATAGTTCCGTAGAATGGGGTGAAGGAACCATGTTCTCATTCGGTAAGCACATGGCGGGTAAATGCTTAGAAAAAGGTATCGTTAATAATATTTTTCAATTGCTGCATAACAGATAATTCATCGACGAGTAGATGGTTTCATAAACTTCAATCGAGATTGGACGGATTACAACGACGGATTTGGTTTCATGAACGCTGACTTTTGGATCGGTAACGAGAAGTTGGCCTATCTGACGAATCAAAAGCAAAATGAGTTAATGATTACTTTTGAAACAGAAACGGGGATTCTTATCACGTGACTTACAACAAGTTTCGTATCGGTGATGCATTCAGCGACTTCAGGCTGATCAGTGTTGGGGAATTTTCAGGAATGCTTGGTAATTAATCCTTACCTAAGTATCACCACTTATGATTTTTAGAGATTTGTTCAGATGTCTAAACGTTAGCCCTGAATGTCCTAGTTGTAAACTTAAATACTCGGTGGTAATTGCCCAATGAATACGTTTATAACATGTAGGCCAAATTTGAATTTTGTACATCAGTTTCAAGAGTTGGTAAGATTTTAAATCTTTTTGACGAGATGTAATTCTTAAAACTGAACTTGTAGAATAATTTTGGAGATATCGTCTATCATGTATGTTATCGTGTGCTTTCATATCTGCATGTCATTTTTGTCCGTTGTTAAGATTGCACAAATCATATTTATACTAAATCGTGATCTCGAGGTCGGTTAAAAAGGCGGCGATATTTGATCTGAGTGTCACGACCTAACTAAATTTCATCTAATATCTGATGAACACATCAACTAAATCACATCTTTTCCTTGAATACTCTTATCCCAAATATTTTGAAAAATTAATGAAGTCGGGTGTTATTTTTACCAACCAGGTAATCTAGAGACTTCTAGACCACCTATTGACTGCTACGATATACAACTGGAGGGAAGTACCACTAGTGGAGACTACACAGTCAATCCTGACGGTTGGTTTAATGGGCCGTTTACCATTAACTGTAACATGGACATAGATGGAGGTGGCTGGACGGTAAAATATTTCATTGAATTTAGTTTCTCGAATGGTAGCCAGTAGAGTTTCTTTTCGAAATGATGCCACCAACTCATTAAGTATTTTGCTTTTCCGTCGGTTCGGGAAGTCAATTTAAATTGGGCCAACATGACTTAGTTTACTGTAAGGGAGACATTTCGTAGCACAAATTAAATTTTTATTTGCTTCTAGCTTTCGATTGTGACCTTCAGCAGTCGTCTCTATGAAAGATATTTTTGGTCTAATCATAAAGTATTTTCAAGTCCTGGGGACAACCTCCTGCAAGGTAGAGAAAATGATAGTATGTCGAAGGGTCACTACCCCGAATGGTAACAAAAGTCAGTCAGATTGAACTCTCCTCAATCGGCAATTTAAAAATAAAATATTACACATGCTAAAATCAAGAGAAGTTGGTCCAAACATTGTGATCAGGTTGCTTTAGTTAGTTCGTTTGCTATTTCCAATCACCTGATCAGTCCACGCAAATTTTTATATATTAAAAAATGCACTTATTCCAGTACTGTTATCGATTGGAATTAATTCTTGAATGCATAAAAATACCCCTTAGTTTGCGAAGATTAAGACTATGCCACTCCAAGACAGGGAGTAATCACCCACTCCTTTACGTAAAAAGAGAATGCAAACAATAGAATTGTTGTTATATATTATTTAAGAATTTCAGTTCTCTAAAGAAATACAGAAAGGAACTTTAATGACATATTGAAACTTCATGCTTTTTGGTACGAGGCATCTGGTAGACATTGTTCATTTTTTCTATTTCTTTATCGAGCAGGTTTTTCAACGGAAAAGCGGTAGTAGTCAACCATTTAATCTTACTTGGGATAGCTACAAAGAAGGTTTTGGCACTCTAACGGGAGAATTCTGGATGGGAAACGATAAACTGGCTTTCATAACGAATCAAAAGGAGTATGAAATTCGCATAGACCTTACTAACGATAAAGGCTTTCAACGCTATGTTCACCATGATTTTTTCCGGATAGCTGACGAAAGTGGTAATTATCGAATGGTTGGACTTGGCAATTACAGCGGAACCCCAGGTTTGTAAGACTTCTTTAGAAATGGCAATTTCTTCGATTGAAGTAGCTAGTCGAAGCGGGCCAGTAGCCACGGGGGGCATTTCGGGGCAATGCCCCCTTAGAAATATTTCTGCCCCCAGATGAAAATTGAAACTGCATAATAATTAAATGTAGTGGAATATTTTATGCCCCCCAATCACAACATTTGCCCCCCCATCACAACACTTGCCCCCCTAAAAATGTGAAGGTGGCTACGGGCCCTAGTCGAAGTAATCCCAACAATTTACCACGTGAAGTGCGTCGATATTTTTACTTTTTGGCATATTTTTCCTTTTCATCTTCTTTCTTTTGTTTTTCCAATGGAAATTTGGCAAAGACATCTCTTTCTTGAATTCTGGGCTGATTGGTCACTTGGAAGTCAGATATCATTTCCAGATGTCATTGCACGGGCCCTTTGGCTCCTACATGCATGTTTTCTAAATACTCTTAAAATTTTGTACAGTCATCAACAGGTTGTTCAGGCAACTCCCTGGAGTTGTTCTGCCGATATTATGTGGATTGCGACCTACTCGGTCATTCGGATCAATTACTATAAATGTAAATAAACCAGTTAAGATTGACTGAAACACTTGTTTCAACCCATTCTCGAGATTTGACGTCTTTTAACCAGACGAAAATGCAGTTTTATTCTGGGTCCGTAAACACCCTACATCAAAAACCGTAGGTCTTTCATCAGCACAGTGCTAACGACCCTCGTTAATGTACGTACACTCTTAAAAAGTTGGGTAAAAAAATTAACTAACTTTTAAACAACACTGGGCACATACGTATAGGCTCAAAAATTGGGCAAAGTTTGAACACAGCTGTTGGGTAATGTATTTACCCAGAGGTTGGTTACATTATTTACTCAAAATTGGTTAATAAATACTTTGTCCAACAGTGGCTGGGTAAAATATTTACCCAATATTGGTTAATGAATATAGTTTAGATGCAGTATTCTAACCAATCGTTGGTTGATGCTGAATGTCCGTTGGGCAATCTGATGCCCATTATATAAATTTAGGGGAAAAAAATCTAATGTGGGCATGTCATACACTGCATAAGGCGTGGATCGCACTACAGCGATTTCAGATCGGATTGCGGTGCGATTTTTTTGAGTTTTAGTTAAAATCTACCGCATCTCTGATCGGAGGGAACAAACAAAAAAATTGCCAACCTGTGTAAATATTTGATTTGTATCAGAGTACTTTGTAAATGAAATGTAACCTAATTATTTCGTGAAGTCACATCGACAGACAGCTTTTATAGGACATACATAGTTACATTATTGTATTTTTCTCAAAATGCCCAATGTTGGTAAAAGAATCACCCAACACTGTTAATAAACACAAGTGCCCAACTAAAATTACCCAACTTTTTAAGTATATTCAACAGAGGCGAAGACGTGATGAGAGAACGCACATCCTTTGTTCCCATTGATCAATCTACCTGTGATGAGTAGTTTCTAGACTCCAGTTGGTGCAATTAATTCAAACGGGAGGTCCAAGCACTTCCCAGGCCCAAATAAGTCTTCCTATGGATAAGTACCCATGTTATGGGTACATGCACTGCGCAGCTTGTACACTTGGCATTTTGAGTTGGACAGATTAAGTCCCCATTTCACCGTGACTTGTGTTAATCGGTAAGTTGTGTCTGAAATAGCATTGTAGACAAACCACGGCGAGCCTGTTCGTCGCGATTTCGGAAGATGGTAGAGTAAAAAGAGAAGGAGGAGACGGATGGGGCTCACCTTGTGAGAAACCCTAAGGAGAGGCTAACGGCTCCTGATAACGAGTGCAGGTGTTGAGCAAGCCATAAAAAGGCATTGTGGTGTGGTCAGCTTCCTATAACTTAACTATTTTGTTCAAAATTAGCCGAAAATGTACCGGCCTGTATCGGAGTTGCCATTGGACTCCCGGTTTCTAGTCGAAGTGTCTCTGACGCTTTAGTTCACAATAATCCGTTGAAATCAGAGGAGGCCGGGCTAGTAGTTTTCCCTGAAAATTGTCCAGTACAAGAGCACGCAAACAGCTCCATGGTAGGTGCTAAGAAAGGCCCTCAAGTTGTTTTAGTACATCCTAAGTCACTGTATATAAAGCATCAGTTGAGAATGCAGTTATCTTTAGAAACTTTAGGGAATTTGCACCTAGATACCCTACCGATATGGCTGAGGGACTGTATATAGGTTTTCACTTCCACAGTATAAATATATCAGGAGACCTAACGTTTGTAGGAATATGTCATCGTACAAAGGTGTTATATTAACGACGGTTCAACTCCATGGCGCTTTCCAGTAAGATTCCCTGACCATTAACAGTATAACTAAGTATCATTTAGAGATGAGTTCCATGCATGTGGAACATATACTTACGAAGTTTAAAGATATGTTGAACATTCATTTAATACAAACAGTCAGTTTAAATGATTTGCAAAAAAGGTTTTTTGAAGAGGGTCGTAGGCGTCGTTGTCCTATTTGAACAAAAGGTATAGATTAACAGAAAACCTTATTACAGTGGGTCTACGTACGTAACAGCAGAAACCCTGTGGAAGAAATAAATCTGCGGGTCCGGAGAACTGCGGTTAGCCATCCCTTGTTCAAAACTTACGGGTTTTACTGGAGGCATATGAGATAGGAAACAAATTCCAAACTCTCAAAAAATGAAAGTTAAAATGTAGGATAAAATCTCACATGTCTGTTAATATGAACGTTCATGATCGTTCAATACTCAGAAAATACTCAGTGCGTGATGTAGTGCTGTTGTAGTCTCAGTCTCTTCATCAAAATGTACATAAGACCTTAACTAAAGATGCTTTCTCTCACTATCTTTATGCAGATTTCGATGCGCTCAGATCCCAACACTACATGGAGTTCAGCACGATCGACCGAGACAACGATCTTCGCCCTAACTTTGAGTGCGCCTCTTATTATAATGCCGGCTGGTGGTACTACAGTTGCTTTAAATGTGACCTAAATAGGCATACTCCTTTTTGGTATAATTTTGTATATCCTGGGAGTAATATCATCACATACAGTGAAATATAAGTACGTCCATTAGACAGGACAATCACATCATAAAAAGAACTGTATTAAGGAACATTGCATTGCCGTTCCCAACAGAGGATACATCACCCATTACTTTATTGCGTGCTGCAATCACAGGGTGCGGTGTGTGTCTATAAAATATGAAAAAAGGCAATACTTTAAGGTTGATAACAGTTTATTTTCATTCTCTTGCCCAATTGATTTGGAATAGTCTTACATATCTAAACAGTGCACTGCATTCTGTTCCGTCTAATATTCCTACTACATGAAGGTCAGTGTTAGGAAAAGCTTTTTAAGTTAGCTGAAAGTATTGCGGTCACGTGTGTCAGAACATGTAGAGACCGTGGGTCGAAAAAAGACGTGTAACTATCTTTACAAGAAGCGAATTATTTATTTTTGGAAGAAGGGGTAAGCATCTCAGATGAGTAGAAGACCTTTCACGACTGTCTAGGCACTGACATTTGATATGTTACATATGAAAAAATGCAGAAACTGTACACTTTCAATGACATACCTTAACTTGACAATGGTGATTAACAAAAGATAAAAATATGTCTAGATTGACAACTGCAAATGCTGTATCTAGCAAAGGATTAATATAGCTAATGGATAAATAATCTTCGAAATACCTGGTACATTATTTGCAATACATTATTTGCAATTTTATGTGCGACGAATTCCTCCAGACACATTTTTGATAACTGATACACAACCACGTGTGAATTTAGATGTAACTGCATAACATTTTCAAATATTAATCGTAAGTTGGTAATGGTACGCGCATAGTAAGCCTACTTATATGTTTCCTGGTTATTCTAGTTGCATTACATATCTGTGACTGACTTTTGCTGTAGCTGTAGTCATCTAAATAATGTGTTTTTCCATGGAGCTAATACTTGGTCCAGGTAATAGCTGTATGGTTTTTCAGTCAAACTTTTTGAGCAAGGTGGCATCACAGTGACTGCAAATGAATGCTGCCAAGCTTGTTCTTCGTGTATTTTTTTAACCGGTGGGGCCTCATTGAGGGGATTTTATTGCCGTAGTTCTTACATATGTTGCACCAAAAATAAAACACTTCAGCTCACTGGACATGACATCTCACTTGGCTTTCACAGAGAGGCTAGGAGTAATTAACTTAAGGTATACCTGAGAAATAAGAGTATTTATGAAAAAAATGTAAATTCGCAAAGGTAACCTAAGGAGTATAATTTTCATTTGCAATGATTTAATACACCTCCCCCTCCCTAAAGCGTGGCATTGAAACCTTACTAATCAGAAAGAAAGTACGTTAGAAACGATTATACACAACAGAGCATTTTAAAGAGGAATTATCACATATCAAGTTGTACTTCGATCATGTAAATGTGCCTAGCATATTTGGGCTCAAAGTTTGATTAAAGAAGTGCTACTAGTAGGAAGGAGACACATTGGGAAGTTAACTTATACTGTGGGACCTTCTTCTCGAAGGGACGATTATCAACCAAACTTCCCTGTCAGAAAAAAGTCACAAAATAGTGAGACTTTCTTCACCAAATGTAGCACCATTTGCATCCAAGCCTTCTGTCATAAACAGACACTTTCATTTCATGATAGAGACCCATCCCTATCACATAGCTATAAAGAAGAAATAATTACCTACTTATAATTTCTACAAAAAGTTTTGACCAAAAATAGAACCATCTTGCATCTTGAAGACCTTACATAGCCAACGTAAGGGAGGGATAGCTCCTCCCTTCCCCTACCGATCAAATAAAAAGTAACAAAATGGTTAAATAATGACATATAATCAGCTCAAGGCTTTGTCAAAGATAGTTTTTTAAAGTTTCCTTACATATGACCAGTTCAAAGTATTGCCAAAGGTAGCACTGACTAAAATCTTAGCAGCCTGTGAACGAAACATTCTCCCTCTCTTAGGAACCCTCATAGGATGAAACCCTTGCATGGGGTGACTAAAATTGATCCACCTCGGATGTCAGCCGTCCTTAACAGGCCAAAGCTACAGAAAGGGGTGCCATCAACACTTTAAAGGAAAGTCTTATAAAACTCAGTTTGCTGTTTCACTGAAATAAACTCAGTTTTCTCCTTTCAGGGATAAGAATTTTATGGAAGTGAGCTAAAGAGGAAGAGCTAGTATGCTGTAGTATGTCACACCGCATTTTCGTACTTTTTCTGATATAACCAGACACAGCATTATTTCCACAATAACTTGACATGAAATCACATTAATATTGTCTGGCTTTATTCGTCAAACGGTTTTGAAAGGTTCAGTACACTCATGGATGTTGTTCTTCCATTTTACACTGTATTGTTTTGCTGAAGGTGGGGAGTGTAACTATGGAAAGTGTTCCAGATGTTGATGTAGCTGGAAACTGAATCTATTTTTCCCGTAGCGTATCTAATGTCGAAACTCATAAAACTGTACGTTACAGAGGTTGAAATATAAATGTAATGCGTCCAACTCTCATCTTAACACTTTATTAGGCATTCTAATTGTTCTGAAATGAATATAGACCCTTGTTTTTTAAATAGCAATTACAAAGGATAATGGAATAGTGGTTTGGTATGCGTCGTTCTTCCCCATGGAAAAAAATGCCATTGATAAAAACGACACACACAAAAATGTTATTCCCCAAGGTTTGAAATTGCTATTTGGAAAAGGGTTTATTGTCGAAGTCTTTTTATAATTGAAAATATTCAGTTTTAAAGGAACTATTTAGGATCTACCTCTTGTACTATTCAGGTTCATGCAATCTTTATTTTCCTTTAAAGTCCAAATTTAGTCATCCCAGACATTTCCAACTCTCCCAACAAATAAGTGTTATGGAGCACCTCCCAATACTGTCTTAAAGTGGACCTAAAGTCTAAAATGACAAGAATATATATATATATATATATCTGAGAGGTTGGCAATAAATCCCATTCATCCAATTCCCATCTTAATATTAATGACAATAACAATCACAATCCCATTCATCCAACTCCCATCATAACCAGAAAGCAAAGGACTTGATGATTCCTTGCCAATGAAATGTAAATTTATTCCTGTATTTTATAAATTACTGTATTTACAATTTTGGCACAGAATGTCTAGGATTCCTTGTTATAGATCAAACACACTAATACCGTTTTAATATGGGCCATATGCATGTCAAATATGTGATTCATCAACATTTCTTCGTTCAAGATATATTGTTTCTAGTATTTACAAAGTTTCAAACTTCTGACCTCTGGTGGCCCCAAATGACCTCAGACCTTCACCAAAAATGATGAAGATCGTTTACTCAATGAGCCGTCCACATGCCAAGTAAGGATTCATCAACGTTCCCTTGCTTGAAATATCATATTAACAAGATTTTGACCTTCTGACCTCAGGTAACCTAAAATGACCTTTGGCCGCCACATAAAACAAGAGGGATCAACTACTCAATCTGGGCCAACTACATGTCAAGTATGAGATCCCTTGAAGTTTCCCTGCATTAGATAGTGTTTACAAGATTTTAATCTTCTAGCCTCCGATACCCTAAATGAACTTTCACCTCCACCAAAAATCATGATCATTATTAACTTAATATCGGTCATCCGTATACTAAGTATGAGATTCATCAAAGTTGCCCTGCTTGAGATATAGTGTTTACAAGGTTTTAACTCTTATGACCTCTGGTGACCCCAAATGGCCTTTGAACTCTACCGAACCTATAGGGATCACCTTTTTAATGGGGACCATGCACTTGCTAAGTATGAAATCCTTGAGGTTACACATCTTGAGACAGAGTGTTTACGAGCAATTTCCAACGTATTTATCCTTTTGACCTCTGGTGACCTTAAATTACCTTTGATCTTAAATCCGGATCATCTACTCAATAAGGGGTACCTGCATCTTAAGTATGAGATCCCTTGAGGTTACCCTTCTTGAGATAGAGTGTTAACCAGCAAAGTGTCACATTTACACATGCACAAACACACACACATACATACGCAATCCCCAGCGTGATTGCTTAGATTTCTTTCGCCTTCGGCAAGGATCAATAATAGTAATAATAATTGCCTAATAATAATAATTGCTTTTATACGGCGCTTAACAACCACCGATAGGCCTCAAAGCCCTTTGAAAATTATTACCAATGTTCATCGATAGCCTGTCCCAGACAGACAATCTCTCTAGGTTGCAGCAGGACTTCAGAGGTACCTGTTTAACTCCTGGATGGAGAGAGGCAATTGCGATAAAGTATCTTGCCCACGGAAGCAACGTAATGAACCCGGCAGGACTCGAACCAGGAATTACCCATGGATCTCTAGTCCGTATGGCTTAGTATAAACCGTTTTCGTCAACTCATAGGACTGTAGGACAGGTCCTCAAGTGGTCACTCGCTGCCCAGTTACGGCCCGCGACGTCTTTTAATGCTGCTCGCGGAAGGTTCGAGAAACCCAACTGTTATAGCTATCGTACGGGCCGCAAATGTCTGTCACTTTTCGACATCGTATTTTAATGCGTAGCATTTCGCTATTTCTTATAAGATTTGATTGAAATTTGGCTGACGTGTAGGTGAGGAAAATATCTGAATGATGCCACCACTTTGATAAATATGAACGTTATTTGACCTCGAGAGAGGGTTTTTCTTTGAAAAAGTAAAATTCCCTACTCTTCCTTCAATTGTGCACTAAATGTGCTGAAACGTTCGATATAGATAGTTTGAATAGTGCTAAACGAAAGTTGTATTTCTCATTTGATATTGTTATCATTTGATGACCCAAACCAGCATTTTTTGAAAAAATTCTACGAATACTGTACACTTTTAAATTTTAGGACGTCGAGACTCCCAGTTGTTGTTGTTTATCATTTGAAGGACTTTGTGTACAAAGAAACTAGGTAAAAAAGTATACTGTACATATATTAATGTACAGGACGTCTCGTACTTAGTCGTGTGGAAGCGTTTACGCAAAGTGAAGTGCATAAATTTTGGAATGCCGTGCGTGGACTCAGGTTCTCGGCTTCCCAAACCAGGGATATGACATGAATAAGGAATATGTCGTGCAGCCTGCAACGTAGGCGTTACGCTAACATGTGGCGCGGATCTCATTCAGACGTTTAAATTGGTTGGAGAAGAAATGGCGTTAAAGTAGGGCAAGCGTTTTTGCGAATTAGTTGCCTTGTGCGAAACAGAGGTATAAGCCAGGTCGAGGCAGAAACGAGTATTCAACTTAGCCTGATGTCTTCAATTTAAATAGCAAGAAGAGTCAAAAAAGGCGTCGAGTTTGCCTTACAGAATAGTTTGAAGAGTTTGACTTAAAGTCTAAAGGGAATAAGCAGTCGCCTCAAGCTTATTTTAAACAAATCTTCTCTTATCTCCTTTACAAACATTTTTCTTTACATTTCTGAACAAAAAATATTTAATATGAAAGATAAACAAATGGCTTATTCTTCTTGAATTTACCAATATATTGTTTCATGAAGGGAAGGAGCTACTCGAGTATTGGGATGCCGGGGTATACTACTTCAAGTTACGGCGGAATGTTGTCTAGGAAATGGTGAAAGGGGAAGAGGAACCCACCCATTTAAAAAAGAACATAGCGCTTTGATTGAAAATATAGTGCTACATGGTTTAAGCTTGACCGTTGTGCCAACATTTCTAAACATTTTTCGGTTTGAAAAGGAAAACGTGCTTTCTTGAAGGCGTGTGCCATATGTCAGTCTCGGACGCAGGAATTGTGCAGTCCAGGTCCCTAGCTAGCCAAGGCCGGGCGAAGCCCACTTTGAAATTTTTACGCCCCCTAAAAAGTTTTCAAGTTGCCATTGACTTTATACATTAGTATGCATTTGGTCCCCCTTGAAAATATCTTTGCCACCAGGAAGCCAATTTGCCCCCCTTCAGTTCCTACCGGCCTGATGCAGTCACGGGGGGGGGGGGGCGCCGACACTGCAGGAAGCACCATTCAAGCTTATTCTTCGTTGCTGAAAACACCAGCAAGTTGGTAAGGGGGAGCCATTGGGGATGATATTCCAATAGCTTTCAATAATACACGTGTATGTTTTCCCAGAGCTCTCTACGAACAGTCATACCCTCCTGTTGCGACACATTCACCGGCCTTAAAAGCGATCGATGATTTATACCTGGTAGATCCCAATCATAAAAATGTTACGCAGTAAAATAATCTTTCAGAAGAAAACGGGACTAAATGTCACTCAGAATTTAGCGTGTAACGAATTTAATTTAGAAATTATCCACTTATGGAGCAGTGTTTGTATTTCCAACTCATAGTGGCAACCCGCATTTGAATTTTTCTCCCTTGAAAAGTTCAAGGAATATCGTTGGGGCAAAATATCGTTAAATTCGATTTTAAGACCTTTAACCATTCGTTAAATTTCTCTATCGAAAGTTATCTGAGTCCAAATAGGCCTATGGAAAAAGAATTAGGTCTAGACAGCAGCACGTTCTCATGTAAACCAGGGGAATGCAATGCATATTGATGAGATAGAATCATTCACGTAGGCATGTTGTGGTACAGTACCGCTCGGAAAACAATACGTAATATCTTTAGGTTAAGGGCCTAGGCCCAGGCTGCTTACACACACACATGCACATCTCTCAGCCCAGGCGGCGAAAAGCTCTTGAGTCTAGACCTAGGGCCACACACATCTCACTCATACACACTACACATTGTTCCCTACACACACCTCCACCACACACCACACCAAGCATGGGTATTAACATCACATATCACCCGCGACCAAACAAGTCTTTCTACAACTCACATTACCCCCCACACCAATTCATACTTCCATAAATTCACAAACCTTATATTAACTCTCTTCTTCTCAAAAACAAAAATGGCCCAGTAATCTTAAGTGTCTTACTACCCCTCCCCCCGTGTCTTAAGTGTCTTACTACCTCCCTGTCTTCTGGAACTCGTGCATCAAATTAACCCCCTCCAAATTCTCTCAAATCTCAGTATTCTGCACCACGTCTCTTCAATTAAATCTTACCATTGTTTCCCCTTGCCCATAAAGTTCGCCCTGAACTAGGTGGGGCATAGACCAAAAGAAGAAGATCTTTAGGTTTCGCGTTCACGTGCATCATGTATCAGAGGGAAGGTTCATGCGTCCCTGAGTTACTCGCATCAGGGCCGGGGGAGTTGCAACAGACTCCTGCTCGCATAAGTGCCCTCATTCTGCTGAATAGAGCCTATTTATGCGATCTCCTAGGTTCTGATGGCCCTGAAAACGTAACTAGGAACTGAAATTTTCAGCATTTTCAGATTTCGTTTTTATTTAGGGTTTCGGAATTTTAGTCGTCTAGAAATACAACCACCCCTGCTGCAGGTTACGGTCCTTTTGAAGTTGAAACAAATAATGAATGTTTTCTATTCGTGTGATAGTATGAAAAATTTCATTCGTTGAAAGATGAACCTTCATAGACCCAACCGAAATATTGACTGCACACTTTTTAGATGACCTACCAAAAGCTGAACTTTGGCAACATTGTTGCACTTATTTTTCTTTTCTTCTTTTTTTTTTACCTGCAGTTTTGTAATTGCGGTTGGGACGGAAACGTCTTCCCCATACTGGAGACAAACGTAAGGGACACGAGAAATTACAGTGGCAATTAATAGGTTTCACACTATATGAGCGCCCTTCATAGTTATAACACACGGAACGCTACTTTCCCGCGAACTTTAAGCGAATGACTAACTCGGCCCATAACATATCAACTCAGCTCCATGCCAAATCAGCCTCATGCTAACTCTCTTCCATGCCAAGTAGGCCAAAAACCAACTCGGTCTCAGGCCAATTCGGCACCAGATCAAGTCGGCCCCAAGCCAAGTTGACCCCAGACCAACTTGAGACCAACTCAAGTTATGAGAGGACGGTTGTCGACTCAAAGTAATACGTTAGACAGACTTATTTTATTTAAACCATTGATAACATAACATCTTAATTGGTAAACATAGTGGTAAACATATTTACTAAGAATAAGGTTACTATTTATATCTAAATACAGTGATTGCAGGCTTCTTCAGCTTGAGAGGGAAGTACTTCAAACCCAACAGGTGTTTATTTTGTTTGAATATTGAATTGCATTTAATTTATTCATAACACTGTTTGGCATGATCAGTCCAAACGATACATGTGCAGAACTACAATCTCTCACATCATCGGTTAGCGCGTAAGCTAGCTAGAGCAAAGGCGCTTTCCTATGGGCGGCGACCGTGGCAAAAAAGGCAACAAAATTAATGTTTTGTATTTTGTCTGAAATAAATTCTTCAGGAAAACATGGCTAATAGAAAAATAACATATGTAAGTGTTAAAGACAAAGTTAAAAAGAAAGTTGTACGAAAATTTAAAAACTGTACGTACAAAACATAATTTGAAGAAAGTTTATCAGAAAGCAAATTCAATATGTTTCTGCCCATAATGTTATAATTTTTATTTTAATGTAACCGTAGGCCTACACCATAATATCGAAATGTCTGAAGAAAAGTTAATAGACACATGCTCTATCCGATACAGCGTACAGAAAATAAACCTAGAATACATAAATAGAATAACTTACTTCTCTTAAATTTTATCATCCGTTAACGTTTAAGTTCACGTTTAAGTTCATTTTTCCAAATTGACCAAAACAAAATAGAATAAATTTAAATTACTTATTGAGCGTATAGTTTTAAAATACTAATTTCTCGTAAAAACATCATAAGAAAGTCAACCCAGGGTTACATTCCATTTGGCAGAAACCATTTGAAACTATTCAGGTTCCAAATGGTTTAGACTGTATTTTGGTCAATTTTCCTTTCAAAACCATTCATTACCATTTAAAACCAGTTAGAAAACTAGTTGAGATTACCATTTGCATGACTTGTTTAAGACCAGTTGGCGCCATTCATAACCATTTAAAAACCACGTGAAACCATTCAAGACTATTCGAAAAGAATGTGTTTTGGGCAAATGGTCCAAATGGAATTTAACTCTGAGATATTTTAAAACGATGAAAGGAACAACTTCTTTCGAAGTTTAACAGAAAACACTGTAGAGACCTGCATATCGCTTTAAGTGGAAAGTTTTAGCAGGGTACCCATTTTTTAACCTTTTGCCTTGCAAATGGAATCACCCATCCAGAACGGAGAGAAAGTGGGAGAAAGATAGGACTCACTAGTGGGCGCACATTGCATTACACCATAATCCATGTGTGTTCACAACTATTTCTTATCTGAAGATATTTTCCTGTTTTTGCCCCACAGTAAGGCCCGGACAAGCAGGGGTAACAATTCTACCCCCAAATAAGTTTTTTCATGTCAAACTAAGTTCTGTTTATGCTAAAATAAGTTTGCGCATACCAAAATAACTTTGTGAATGCCAAAAAAGATTGTGTAGGTAGGCCAAAATAACCTTGCGAATGTCAAAAGTTGTGTACTTCCCCGAAAGTAAATTTGTGCCACAAAAATGCATAAAGACAAGCATAATGCAAGCACTGTCAGAGCTCGTTTTCAGCATGTACCGTGCGTAATTAATACGAAAACCGTGACATCACAAGCTTCAACATGATCATCAGCCAGTAGTGCACCGAGTGTAGTATAGGCCTACACAGCGAATACGAGGATGATGGTGTGATCGGATTGCAGGATGCGAATTTTTCATAGAACAGCGAAAGGAAGTTATGAACTATTCATATAAAACGAGGTTCGAGATGATACAATTTACTGTCCATGCTTGATTCATTGGCGCTAAAGCTGGATCTGTTTCTGAGTGACCACCACATATGGCATTGTCGCATGCCGTATGAGTGCACAGTTAAGTCTGCGCCTGCAATAAAACAGATTTCAGTCTACGTACTTCATATCAAGGAAGCTACTTCCGTGCTCATATAGTGTGATGCCTATACAGTGTCACATTCAAATACAAGGATCACTGGATTTTGACATAAACCTACAGGGCCGTTGTTTATCTCACCTGCTTTTACTGTCACTTGGCACTGTCAGTGTTCTCCACATATTTTCAAGAGAGGGGAGGCCAAGCGAGAAGCGCGTACTTAATAGCGAATCATATTGATTCCCACACAAATATATATGATTACCCCCTGCCAAAAAGGAAAGAATGTATGTAACTTGTGGCTTCCAGTATGATAGCGGTTTTTTTAGGAGGTGTGCGGTGGCTATATCAGGTGGGACGGCCGGGCAATTTCCACTGGGGCAGCCCTTAAAACCCCTCGTGGAGAACACTGATTGTGACTGTGGTCATAAAACCCATGATTTCCTTCCATATGTGGGTCGACAATTTAACTTGTAACAATGTAATGTCACCGTAATCAGTCTGGGAAGTAATTCCTGTTTCAAAATTTTCTCTTTAAAAGTTGAAATTTCAAATAAATTAAATTTATTTGAAAATGAAAACATTTTTGAATTGGATGTCATTTTTGCCCCGATCTCCGCCCATACCTTCCAAAACTTTTTATACGCGCATGCGATTTGCAATGTTCTAAATAAGGCCTGGTAATCTAATGAGGACCGTGAAGTTTTTAGCCTTTTAGTATTTTGTCACAGGTCCCCAACATTTCATGTCCGGTTACCACTTGACATTTTGGTTACTTCTAACCCAAAATATGCTTGGGGGATGAGTGACTGTCTTTTAGTAGTCTATCGAAAAACAAGCCGTGAAAGGAACGCAAACACTTCTGTCATGATTTTTCATACAAGGGCCGAGTTGGCCCTGGCCGACTTGGTGTGGGGCGACTTGACTTGGGCCGAGTTGGTTTAGGGCCGACTAAGCATGGGGGCAAGTTGGCATGAGGACGAGTTGGCTTAGGCGGAGTTGGCATGGGGCCGAGTTGGTAATTGGCTGAAAGTTCACGGGTAACTATCGATTCGTGTGTTATAAATATGAAGAGCGCCACTATATATTCGATCACGTTAAAAGGCGTCATCATGTTAAAAATTGTCATCGAATGAAGAGTGTTCATCGTGTACCTTCGCATCGTCATGAAATACAATAGCGCCGTCATCAAATTACTTTGGGCCTTCATCAAGTTAAAAATTGTCATCGAATGAAGTGTTCGTCGTGTACTTTCGTATCGTTATTAAATGCAATAGCGCCGTCTCAAATTACTTTGGGCCTTCATCATGTCATATTGGGTAATGTTTGTTTGAAAAGTGTTCGTTGTGTACTTTTACATCGTTATTAAATGAAATCGCGCCGTCATCAAAGTACTTTGGTGCTTCATAACCTTATTTTAGGTCGTCATAATGAAAAGAGTGATCGTCATCACTGTAAAAGTGCTCTTCATCATTCAAAAAGCGTTCGTCATCGACATAAAAGTGTTCTTCATCATTCAAAAAGCATTCTTCATCACTGTAAATGTGCTCGTCATCATGAAGAGAGTTTTCATCATCACTGTAAAAGTGATCTTCATCATGAAAAAAGAAGCCATCATTAAAAATTGCCCTTTGGTGTTCCATAAATGGAAGCATGACCTTTAAACTGATGTAGAGTGTTTTGTACTAACTTTCTGTCTTAATTTGTAACTCCGAAATCCAAAAATGCAGTGTAGGCTAAATAAACACGTTACAGAGACCAAACAGCAATTCCCTTGTTCTTCGTTATAGAAATTGCTTATAATGGGGCTTTATATTTCCCAAATGCGGGTCGTTGCTACTAAGATATTGACATGTGCTTTAAAATTGCATCGAGTAAATCTCCACATTTAACTAATGACCTGAAGAAATGAGAATGTCAGTTCCATGATTGCTTTGCTGAAAGAAAACAGTGCAAGTCCAATTCTTCCATTCTGCGTGGGCTGAACTAGGATATGCCGGAATTTTCCGGGATATACCGGATAGTGCCGGTCTGACAGTTTTTTTGTCCTATGTCCGAAGACCAAAAAACTGTATTCTGCTCTAAGTGTTTTCTCTCTGATGTTAGCTGAACTTGTCCCTTACGCGTACGGACGCGTACGGACATTGTCATGCACATAAAGTGCTACGCGTA
>WURT03656072.1:4598-18627 GCA_009936505.3 Holothuria glaberrima
TTCACATTTTTCGTGGAATAGGTTTTTGTTCACATTTTGTGTAGCCTATGGAGGAACCAAGTCAAAAATATTTTGTCTCCAAAAACTAACTTGAGACAGTGCTTATCAATATAGAAAGGTGACACCTGGAAAAAGTAGCAACTTTATGTCTAACCATGTTTTAACTGGAGGGTAGTATTTAGGCCTAGTATAAATTTATATTTTAATAATGAAAGTTGTGTCATATTAAATGCTGTAAAACTTGGGGCTTTACATCAAAAAAATTGAATGCACATGTCAAGGCTTTGTGCTTAAAAAGTTTGCCTGTGCTAGTGCATTCTAGAAAGCATATTCCAGTGGTATAAGGAATCCTTTTCTATTTTGATCAATTGAACCCATGGCATTTTGGCATCAAACGTGGAACTGATGGCAAACTGGTAATTCTGTTGCCTTTAGGGCATGCACACTGTACCCCAACTTGGCATCACATAGAAATTAAGGAAAGTGGAATGGCACAAAACTTTTGTGGATCAGAGTAAAACTTTCCAGTATGGCTCTGAAGTCTGAAGTACGCTCTGCAGAGTCTGCCTCGGAAAATGCTCCTTTCGTATCAAGATCTGCAGCTTGTATACAAAGCAGCCTGTGCCCCCATCCACTATTAGAAGTCTACCCAACAAGCTGTGGACATTGCTTTACATGTATTTATAAAAATGTTAATTTAAAGTTGTGACCACACTTGTATGGTCTGCTGTTGGGACCACAACAGGGATACCTGTGAACCTGACTGTAACAGTTTTCACCTATTCTAATCCAAAAGCAGTGTGACATGGTAGATAAAGTAGGTCAGAACATATTTATAGAATATTTAATACAACAGCTGGAAGTCCAGTACTTCTACCGTATATTCTCTAATAAGCGCCCAGGGGCATTGCATTTTTGAAAAGGGGGGGGGCATTTATTTTAGGGCATATTTTAATTAAAAGGTAACCTACCGCTAAAGCCTACACTTGTGTAATTTGCGTATGCTACATGATTACATATACATCTGTGTATGGTGGGGCAATAGGTTGGTCTGCATGACGGCTTCAACTGTGCATGCAGCTGCTAGCATGGTATTGTCGGGCTTGAGCCTTTTATGTACACATATGATATACTGTACCCTGCATGCACAAACATAAACTTTCATTCACAAAATAATTTGTTAAAAGTTTACAGGGGGTTATTTATTAGAGGGAAGGGGGGTTTATTAGAGAATATAGTATTCTACATTACCATTCTAAATGTGAGTTAGTTGGGCCATTAAATGACATATAATTGTGAACTTGTCTAACCACCCTTCAAATCACAGAGTTGAGTTTCCTCTGACTTTCATTTGATAGATGCATTGTCCTACCCCCTACCTCCTCATACCCTAAAATCTACCTCTGGTGTAAACATAGTAAATGCCTAGGCCTTATGTGTGTAGTTAGAGTGTCAGATCACCTGTTCTGAGGAATCTAAGTTAGAAAAAAGTATTTAGCTTCAAGTATATTGTTAGAAAATTTGACTTACGTGAATTTCATTGTAGAACAAAAGCCATCTTACATTTACCCTGGTTTGATCAGCTTGAAAAATATTCAGATTTCCAAGGGGGTGAGGAAGCTCCTAAAATATTGTCATTATGTAAGTTATCTTCACCATACAGCTTTACCTTCCCCATTGTTTTGGAGGGCCAGTTGTTTTACCCCAGGTAGTGTAGTAGAAATTCATCAAACTAAGTAAACTTCTAGTCCTTCAAATTGCAAAACACATTCTTCTGCACAGTGCTGCATCTACCACACAAGGCTACAGTAGCCAGTAGTTTATTTAAAATTTTACAAGGCAATATTCTGAAGAGTATGTACTCCTTTGTGCAATTGCTACTATAATCTGACTAATATGCAGTGGGCTATACAAACATCACATTGCATTGTTTTGCACTATAAGAGGTCCTGAAATACTGTGTCTGAAGGTATTGTTACGCAAAGCAATTATCGATCAAAGTACAGTCACCAATTGGTACAGTACGATAATGCAAAACCCCCAGACCTTGAGTTTTAGATTTTCCAGGTGTGCTACAAATCACACTCCTCTGGGAATGTAGGAGTGTAGTTGGTATGCTGTTTTATTAAACCTTAATAGATTTACCCGAGTTCCCATTCTTTATCTACAGTACAGTAAGTGTGTAAAAAATGGCACTTCTCATAGTGATTTGAGGCGAGTAATGGTATGCGATTGCACTCACATGCCTCAGAATCCAAGGCCTGAAAAGCCCCATAGAGATGAAACAGTTTGGATACATGAATGTGCTATCTTTTGTAATCATTTTATGTATTGGGCTGACTTTTTATGACTTTTTAATTGTTAAATAGTCCAGGTACAGCTAAAATGAATGTTGATAACCATTGTGCCCTTTCAAAAGTATTGGGATGTCTTCTTGCTTAATTAGGCCAAAATGGATGAGCTTCAGCTTTTTCGCGGAGACACGGTACTTCTAAAGGGAAAGAAGAGACGCGAAACAGTATGCATTGTACTCTCCGATGACAAAACGACAGATGACAAAATCCGTATCAATCGTGTGGTTCGTAACAACTTGAGAGTGCGACTGGGAGATATTGTCAGGTAAATTGGTTGGACAGTGATTCTATTGTGGAAGCATAAATCAAGTGTTAAATATGAGCATAGTAGGACACCTGTTGTTGCATACTATTTCAGTACTTGATTGGGAGGCAGGGTACATGTTTATAGCTACAGGAGAAGTAAACTGCTGACAGTGAATGTAAAGGCATCTTAAAAGCCACATTTTGTCCCCCAAAACTGAGTATGTGGCAGCTGGCTTGTTAAAGGACAACATTTCTAACTTTCAGGGTGAGCTGCTACATGTGAGAAGTGAGAAACTCATGTATTGGGAACTACTTGACTTGGTTCCCTCTAGTAGATCAGCACTGTATGAAAATATGTTACTGTAGATGCAGTTAGGTTCCTTAAAATTTGTTTGCTTTAAGATTACATCATAAGACAAAACACAAAGCCTAAAACTGAATATTTGTGGTTAAGTTCTGATGATTCTGCAGTGCAGTTCACTGAAAGAATTGATCTGTAACTTCAGTGTTTATGGTGTATGTTAATTGTATTTTGAAAGTGTAGCGGTGTGTGACAAACACTTTTGAGTGAAATCTGTGTTTTACTGCAAAACTTTAAGCAGATGGTAGTTGAGTGTGACAGAAATATGACGTGGAAAAGTTGAGGTCCAAGTGAGGACGTTGGTACAGTATTCGTAGTATTGAGGCAGAGTTTTTATCTACTGAATGATAATAAGTGTAAAAATGTAGGATTGGAGCAGAGATGGCAACATTGGCCATTGAACTTAACTCAAATACAATTGTTTTCTTACAGTGTGCAGGCATGCCCAGATGTGAAGTATGGCAAACGTATCCATGTTCTCCCAGTAGATGATACTGTTGAGGGAATCACAGGGTAAGTCAGAAAGTTGTCAGCTAGACTTGGGCGGGCTATCCAACTTTATTCCATAGAAGAGACCCCAACCCCAGTAGCAACTCCTTACCTTTGGGGCATTGGCATTTAACAGTACTGTCAGTAAACATGTGCAAAAAAGGTTTAAATCTGTGTTTTTACAAGTTTAAGTAAAGTACCTTGCAAATGAAAACAAAAGAAAAAAAAATGATCCCTAAGATTTTATTCAGTCACCTACTACCACTCTCCACCATCAGTGATTTGGCATAGATTGTGTAAAGATGGTCACATTTATAATTATTTTAATCAGGGCTTAAGCCAGAATGATGAGCTCAGGGAGTCTAAATAGGTAATACAAGTGCATTAAAATGTCCTCTACATATGAGGCAATCCAGGATTCAGGAAGTTCAAATGACTCCTGGACTGCTCTCTGGCTAAAGCCTTGATTTAAATAGTGGATGCAGTGTCATTCTCTAACCCTTCTGGAAGTATTTTTCAACATTCATTAAATAAGTAGGTAACAACATTTTGAGAAGGACTCTCTTTCTTTTATGAAAAAAAAACATCCAAAGTAAAGCTATTCCTTCCTATGTAATGAACTGGCCTCTCTGATGCATACCAGCAAGATCTGGGACAGGATTTCCAAAGTGCAATTAAGACTTGATCAGGGCCTTCAAGTGACATAAATTAAGAATGTGGCAAAGTGCATTGTAGTATAGTCTTTTTCAGATGTAATTGGTAGCATGTAGATTGGTGTAGTAAGGTTAATGTAAGTTTTCTTACCTGCTTCCATTCAGTACTTTACCACTGTATGAATCCCAGTCTTAATGGTTGTAATGTAGTACATAAGCAAAAACAACCAAGTTCAAAGTTGTTATTTTTGGTTGTGTGGTTATTTTTGGGGCGAGTTTGTTAACCTACATGGTGAAAATGGACAGTGTATGTTTTGAATCAGACCAATGTTTTCAATGAATTGTTACTGTTTTCCATTTGACAGCAATCTATTTGATGTTTTCCTGCGTCCATACTTTCAAGAGGCATATCGCCCTGTGAGTAAGGGAGACATTTTCCTTGTTCGGGGTGGAATGAGGGCAGTAGAGTTCAAAGTTATTGAGACTGACCCTGGCAATTATTGCATTGTTGCACCAGATACAATGATACATTGTGAAGGAGAACCACTCAAAAGAGAGGTTAGTAACTTTTATAGGTTTGTTTAAAACAGAATTTACACTTGACAGTTTCCTCCAGAATTTAGAATGGAATACACTCCATTCGAGGCTGTAAAAGTTGACGTTTTGAACGATGTTAAAGAAAGGAAAGCTACCATGTCAAATATTATGCTTTGTTAGAAGTGAGAAATGCTGTACAGTGGGAGGTTTTTTCTGGGGGTTTAATTTTAGCGCTTTTTGCCTCCAGTGAACTAATCCTGAATTTAAGACTGCGAAAATAATTCTGTACAAGACTATGTCGTGTGATCCTTACAGGTGCAACAGCAAATTCTTCACTCCCATGATATTTGCACAATGTGCAGACTCGCGAAAAATAAGCCTTTGCTGAAATTTCCCACTGTACATTACTCTATTTGTGTTCAATTATGGGAATGAGCAGCTTATTTGTGATGCTTTTGTTGTGATTTCCTTGGCCTTGTTTGGGAGTTAGTTTAAGCATTAAAAGGATAAAACACAACATCTTCAAATTCTTTTCTGTTCATATCAGCACTACCAGCATGTGTTTCTCAACAATTCAAACAACTGTGACTAAACTTTTGATTATCCACCAGATAATTGTGTTCTACTGAGCTTATGGGAGACCTTGTATATGACATTTGAAATATTCTGCATCAGGATGAGTCTCCAAAATTTTCAATGCATTTTAAATGATATCCTATTTTAAAGAGGTTAAGTAACATTTGTTAGTGAGACCTAGTATTCTAATGTCTGAAAACCACGGCCCCTTTTTGATACTTGTTTCAAAATAGGAAGAAGAGGAAAATTTGAATGAAATTGGGTATGACGACATCGGTGGTTGCCGCAAACAGTTTAAGCATTAAAAGGATAAAACACAACATCTTCATATTCTTTTCTGTTCATATCAGCACTACCAGCATGTGTTTCTCAATAATTCAAACAACTGTGACTAAACTTTTGATTATCCACCAGGTAATTGTGGTCTACTAAGCTTATGGGAGACCTTGTATATGACATTTGAAATATCCTGCATCAGGATGAGTCTCCAAAATTTTCAATGCATTTTAAATGATATCCTATTTTAAAGAGGTTAAATAACATTTGTTAGTGACCTAGTATTCTAATGTCTGAAAACCATGGCCCCTTTTTGATACTTGTTTCAAAATAGGAAGAAGAGGAAAATCTGAATGAAGTTGGGTATGATGACATCGGGGGTTGCCGCAAACAACTCGCACAGATCAAGGAAATGGTTGAACTCCCTCTTCGGCATCCATCGTTGTTTAAAGCAATAGGCGTGAAGGTTAGTGTTGAAGATTCCTTTGTTGATGGATAATTAAGGGGTTTTGATAGCAATCAAGGATGCATGTTGTTAAAATCAACTTAATTATGTAACCAGGGTCCAGATTATATATATCAGTAATTATGGAGAAGAGTATCATCTCCGCATCATTCATTTTAGAGGTTAGATAGACTTGGAGGCACTTGAGACCACAATGTCAATTTTGCGGCAAAAGCTCTCTGTGGTCCAGCCATAAGTAACAAGACTTGTTTTAGTGGTGCTTCAACTGGGAAGAATAATGGCAAATGGGCTTAAAAGTTTCACACAAGTAATGTAGAAATATATGTTTCTTTATGAGCCACATTTAAAAAGTTTTCCAATTTAAATTTTCCTTTGGATTTTAGCCACCAAGGGGTATTCTCTTGTATGGACCTCCTGGTGTGGGAAAGACTTTGATTGCCAGAGCTGTGGCAAATGAAACTGGAGCTTTCTTCTTCCTCATAAATGGTAAGGGTTTTATAATCAGTTTCAAATTATTTATGGATCTAAGTAATCAGTTTTGTATTTTTTGTTGTTTTGTTGTCGTTATTACTTTCCTTGTTGAAAGTCAAGACATCTTGAAAGTTTGGAAATGTCTTTGAAATGGGATGGTCATCTTTAATGTGTTAGTGGCATGATAGTGTGACAACACAGGTTCCAGGTTTATGTCTGAGTATTTGTGGGCTTTTTGAGTTTGATGGACTTAGGGTTTAATGATTGTTATTACAGCAGTATGCTTTTGAAAGTTAAGTCCCAGGTTGTCAAGAGGTTTTTCTTAACTTTCTATCATTTCAAGGGCCGGAGATTATG
Source organism: Holothuria glaberrima (assembly GCA_009936505.3). Lineage (NCBI taxonomy): Eukaryota > Metazoa > Echinodermata > Holothuroidea > Aspidochirotida > Holothuriidae > Holothuria > Holothuria glaberrima. The sequence goes on from WURT03656072.1 coordinate 11,385, forward strand.
AGCAAACTTGCTGGTGATTCAGAGTCCAACCTAAGGAAAGCTTTTGAAGAGGCTGAGAAGAATTCCCCAGCAATCATCTTTATCGATGAATTGGATTCTATTGCACCAAAGAGAGAAAAGGTATGACTATACTACTGATAAGAAGGTTTGAATCGTGAAGGTGGAGAATGCTGACATGATAATTTGAACCACAGGTAGTTTCGTATATTTCAGGTTAAATCACTCCATACAGAGCGATGCCGAAATTTGAAGAAAGAGCCAAAATTTTCCAACAGATTACGATAAGTTTACAGTCTTTCTCAGTGTTAGTTCCAAAGATTCTTGAATCCCACGTTGTTTGTGAAACCTTAAGTGGTCATGGAGAATAGTCATTTCTTGTAGACATTTAAAAGCCCATAAAGTGAGGTGTGTATTGTCTTTTTTAGATGTGTCCTTACCCACAGAATGGCTGCAGAGCTTAAAGTATCCATAGAGAGGTTTCTAACTACAATAAGTGTGAAATTTTCAGTGATCAAAACTGGTGGACATCTCATCCAAAGGAAGCTTTGAAATATTGGTAGAACTCGCTTTTAGTTACTACACAGAGTTAAAACTGAACTCTTTGGCAGGTTGAATATCTTTACCATCAGAAGTCTTTTTTCTCTGCCTCACTGTTGTGTCCTACTACTAAAGACTATTCTGATTGGCTACTGAGCTGCTAAGTCACACCTGCATGCATGACATTATATGAAGAGATAGAGCTGTCCTGTCAAAATTACTGAGGAAACTGTTCCCACCAGCTTGCCTTTGTTGCCAACTTGTCATAGATAACCTCTTTTGGGTAAAGTGGGAAAAGTATTAGAAGGTTGGGACTGTACCAAAGTTAAAACTGTTTTGAGTGTAGTTAGAAAATACTTCCAAAAATTGCTGGTCATTTGGTGGTAGTTCATTCTGTAAAGCATTGTTAGTTGTGTAGTCATAAACATGCAGTAGAACACAATGTATTTGAAGTGTTCATTGATACTGTTGGGCTTCTACTTGGCTGCAGTCAATGTTTTCAGACTATAAGATCCATGCGCTGCAGTTTAAAATAAAAGTTTGAGATTGTAACAAGCATCCAGCTTAGATTCTCCTACACTATGCACCATAATTGCAGAATCCAGGGCAGCTTGCATGGCTGAGGTGCACATAGTGTCCTGTGTGAACATGGTTTTTGCTTATAGCCCTGCAAAATGGTGCATGAATGTTTTACACTTGTAATGTCACAAATAAGATTTCTGGAAAAGCATTTGGTTATCCTTAAAATGGGGAAAATTGGTGTTCACCCTAAAAACAGACCAAAGTAGTTTTGTAATTTGCATTTTTGAAAACGTTGTGTCAAATGTCATATAGGTGACCCAGAAAACATTCTGAGGGCATGATTTTGATGTTACGTATAGTGACAAACATCTGCCCGTTATTTTACATCTTTGAACTGGTTAGAGTGGTTACCTTGTAGCTGAACAGACTGCATATTCCAGGTGTCACTGGGAAATATTTTAAGTGCTAACTCATCTCATTATTTTGCTTCTTTTTCTTCAGACCCATGGAGAAGTGGAGCGCAGGATCGTCTCTCAGTTATTGACCCTCATGGATGGCCTCAAGCAGCGATCACAGGTCATAGTAATGGCCGCTACCAACAGACCAAACAGCATTGATGGTGCTCTCCGTAGATTTGGTATGTAATAAGCAAAGTTTTTTATTTTGTTATGTTTAAAGATCAGATTAAGTGAATATTTCAGTAACACATGGGGAATGTTTCAACAGGTGTCTATGTAATTAAATAGTTAAATATATTTCCCTCTTGGAGATATTGGTAGCTTGCTACATCAGTTAGTTGCATGAATGTCACCATTTGCTTTAGTTCAGTCTAGGTGATGGGGTTAGTCGCAGGACTAGAGTGGGAAATAATGAGGTTATTGGTGTGGGGGGCTGCATTTGAAGGCATTTCACACTTACTGTTGTGCTTAGTGCTGGAGTTAATTCTGCAAAGAAAGGAATGAAACTGCTGTAGTGAAAGTTGCGATACTCAAACTTTGTCCAGGTGACCAAACACTCTTCTCAAAACATAGCTGTATAGTGACAATATCTGTATGTTGCACGATTTGATATATTTAAGTTCAATTTGATTGTAATACTTTTTGAACCAGAAAAATGTCTCTCACATGTTTGAATGAAAGGCAATTCTCGGCATCCCAGACAATTCCATTTCTCCCAACTAAGTTACTTGCAGCTCCTCCTATAACTATGAAGCTCCTCTTTTGCAGACACGAACCTATTTTACTGCTTAAGGTCATATCCTGGTGAGAATATAAGGCTATAATGTGTTATCTAAGCATTCTTTCTGCAGTCTATGGGTGTGAAGGACTGCGCCTTTTGAGTTTTCAAACTGTGATGTCAATCAAAGAGCAGTCACCACTTGAGAATTTTGATATGCCACACCAAAAATGTACTTTGGGGTGATGACTGTTTGTCTTTAAGGCTCCCCCTGTTGTGTAAATCAAAAAGTCTGTTTACAGCTGGTAGCAAATAAGTTTTACAAGAGAGTATACTCTCTGTACTTTATAACAGTATCTTGTTTCTTGTGATCTACAGGAAGATTCGACCGTGAGATTGACATTGGAATTCCGGATGCCACTGGCAGATTAGAGATACTCAGAATTCACACAAAGAACATGAAACTTAGTGAGGACGTAGATTTGGAGCAGGTTCGTATTTGTTTCACAGAATGTCGTTTGATGTCACCTTGAATCGTGTAGTAATCGTAAATCAACAGATAAAGAGTAAAGTTTCCTTACAAAATGCTTGGTCTAAAGGCAACCCAAAATTTGCTTTGAAAAATCAACAAACTGTTGCAAATCTCCTCATATTGCACTTCACGCACCTCTGAATACATTTTGAACATAAACAATACAAATAATTGATAAAGCAAGGAGAACTTTCCTTTGAATTTCTCAATTCACTAACGAAAATGTCACATGATCAAAATAGGGCTATTCATGAACAAGAGTGATGGGGCATACTAACTCTGATTGGGGTGACTGCATTTTCCCTTTAACCAGTTAACTGCGTATAACGGATATATCCGTCATGTCCAAACTTAACGCTACAGTGTATGACGGATAAATCCGTCTTGTAATATGTGCACTGAACTGTTATATAAAGCCCAGCCAAACATGATACATGCTTGAAAGATTGTTCGCTGTGCACGGCCCTATTGTCTGTGTGCTAATGCATAGATTGGATATATCCATCTCCATATTGAGACGTTGATCAAGCATGTAGAGCCCGAAAGTGTTCTTGGACATGCTGGGCTGTTTACAGTCTCTCACAGCTACCGCTATAAGTGTAAGACCAAATAGGTGTATTTTCTTTACGATTTCACTGTTACAATGGCTGCATCTACATCAAAGAAGAAGCGATTGTCAACCAAAGAATTTGCATGGTTTATTTGATTCAGATACGGAGTCAGATAGTGAATCAGAAAATGGAGAGGAAGGGTATTTTTGAAAATTAATTCTGCAGTGAGGTGCAAGTTACAATGTTTTAATTTCCCAGTAAACTGGTTAACTAACATGCACATTTTGTTCTATTAATCAAGTTGGCCTTTTTTTTTCATTGATCAATGCAGATGAAAGATCTTGCAGATAGAATTCAAGGAAGTCTTTGATTTAAGACATGTCTGTAAGTTAAATTTTTTCCCTCCCGTAGGTTGCTAACGAAACTCATGGACATGTTGGTTCTGATCTGGCTGCTCTTTGCTCAGAAGCTGCTCTCCAACAGATCAGGAAAAAGATGGATGTGATTGATTTGGAGGATGACACTATTGATGCAGAAGTGATGGACTCATTGGCCGTCACCATGGATGACTTTAGGGTATGTTTATCATACTTAAGAAATGTTTCAAGAATATTTGCCATTTTGTCTGTGATATCAGGGTTCTCCACAAGGGAGCAAAGCTTGTAAATGATTGCTTAACTAGTAAGCAACTAGTTTGGTTGTTAACCACTCATCAGTAACTGGATCAATGGAAACATTTGGAATGGGAGAAGGGGGGGGGCTTATTCAACATTGCCTCAATCAGTAGAATGAGCAGTCTAAAACATGCAAGACAAAGTACAGTTTGATCTTCTGTACTTTAGATGCATGAATGGGCCAAAGTGGTTTGGATTTAGGAAGAGATTTACCGAACAGGGCCTTAGCTTGGTACTTCATTCCTCTACATATATGACAACATTCATAAGTGGCAAAGAGGAAAATGTTTTTCCTTATGTTATCTCTTGGTACTTTTGATAGTTATGCACCACTCATAGTGAAATAACAGAAGGGCCAAGAAGCTCTTACTTTGAAAATTGTAAAAGTTTAAAGAGGGATGCAGGGATAGAGAAAAATATTGGGGAGGGGGAATTAGTTAAACCTCTGCTTACCAAAGGACTAATGAATTTGTCTGTTAGTCCTTTATAATGTAGAGGAAGAGTATGGCTTCAAGTATACTACAGCCTTGACTGTCTTCATCAGCATGGCTGTTGTCGTCTTGGAGAACATTAATAATTTACAGACATGAAATGTTTTAGTTTTGAATGTACCAAAGGGGCAAGGAAGGGGGTAGACTAGGGGGATGGCTATATGGTGTGGTCAAGGACTACCATTAGCCACAGAGACCTACTATGGACTTGTGGTCCCCTACTTGTGATCCCCATGGGCTACTTATAGATCTAACCTGGACAGCAAAATTGTAAGAAAGGCATAAAAAGTTTGGGGGTTCAGCTATGAGGCTGCAGACCTGAACTATATGAATCTGTATTGTTAATATTTGTTCAAGTAATTGTGACATCATGTGACAGATTACGTTGTGTTTGTTAAATTTATTTCTCTTTCTCTAAAGTGCTTATGGAAAAAGGGGGCTTAACTTATGTCATTTGGTTTTCCTACAGTATGCCCTTGGAAAGAGCAGTCCTAGTGCTCTCCGAGAGACAGTGGTTGAAGTACCCACAGTGACCTGGGATGACATTGGAGGTCTGGACAATGTTAAACGTGAGCTCCAAGAGTTGGTGCAGTACCCAGTGGAACATCCAGACAAGTATCTGAAGTTTGGAATGACTCCCAGCAAAGGTGTGCTTTTCTATGGCCCACCAGGTTGTGGTAAGACACTCCTTGCCAAGGCTATCGCAAATGAATGCCAGGCCAACTTCATCAGTATCAAGGGACCAGAGTTACTCACTATGTGGTTTGGTGAATCCGAGGCCAATGTCAGGGATGTGTTTGATAAGGTAAGAAAAAGACTTTTTTGGTGCTATTATATCTGAGAAGGTGTTAGAGAGGCTGGGGAATCAGTGGGTATAGCACAGGGCTTGAGAAGCAATGAATCCTGTTAATATTTCTTCCTAGATTATATAGCATTCTGATTTGATATCAGTGCCTTTTCCCACTGATGTGTCAAGAAGGAACCTGTGAGATAACTATTTATCTCACAAGTCCACTCTTCATTTTCAAGTGGTGGTCATTCGGAACCACAACATGCTTTAAAATGGCCAGCAGAAGATTTAAGCTTAAAATTTTTTAGAAGGAATTGAGCTGTTCACTGAAACATTGACTACTGCAATAAATTTGAAGTAAAATTTAAAAAAAAAAACTAAAACATTTGAGAACTCCTTCCAGGAAGCATGTGTTTAAGTGTACCTTAAGTCTAGAATTACAAGGCTGTATATTTTAGAGGTTGGAAAATGAATCTTAGTTATCCAGTTCACATTGTCATATCTTCTTCTCTTGCTGAGGTGTAGAATGTTGAAATTTATTCACTTAATTTGAAGTAGTACATTTTGCAATAATTTGTGATGTTCTTCTTGTACAACTCACTTAACCTGGTCATATGAGAGTGGCCACTTTTAAAAGTAAATTCATAATTTGTAATTTATACCAGCTACTAATGGTGAGATATTATGCAAACAGGTGTATATGTTTTTTTCCAATTAAGGCAAGGCAAGCTGCACCATGTGTCCTCTTCTTTGATGAGTTGGATTCCATTGCCAAGTCCCGTGGCGGTAACATTGGTGATGCAGGTGGTGCTTCAGACAGGGTAATCAATCAAGTCTTGACAGAAATGGACGGCATGGGTTCTAAAAAGAACGTTTTCATCATTGGTGCAACAAACAGGTAAAGAGAAATGTAGATGATGTATATCAATAAGACGTTGGGTAATTCAGTACTTCAGGTGGGGTCACAAGATCAGCTGAACAGAGACAACTTTTCGCCTGCGTGCGCATGCATGTGATATACTTGCCCGACTGGCAGACATGTGATCACTCTTGCACTACATTGTCTGTGCTTGTAATACTAATCACATTTTTATGTCAGAAAGAGATGTACATAATTGACAACTACAACAAAGGTAAATAGTTCACTTCACCTTTGACCCATCCCATGATACAATGCGTGAAATTGTTTCCCAATTCAATCTATTGGGGTTGGGTTTCTGAGATGGTAGATTGTAGACGGATACAGAATTGGTGTATGATGATCTTAAACATGAAGGAAGAAAGTTGTTTGGATGTTGAGTTAAGAAGCTTTTGCATTAAGCAGCAGGATCATACGATTCCTGCACTCTTCACAATAATGGGACAAGTTTTAAAATTGTGTGTGGGAATACCATGCGTTTGTTGGAAAAAACCTTTTCGGAAAAAGTTGAAAGTTGAAAGATGATGCTTAACAGGACACATTGTGTAAAAGAGCCATACTTAATCATTAGCAGGTTTGCACCGTAGAAGTACATAGTTGATTCACACTTCACTGTACAATGCTTTTATCACAAGCTTTAGTATTGTACTGCATTACATGCAATAATCTGTATCAGTGGGAGCTTACATGTAAAGGCCATGTGCATTGCATTTGGATTTTGTGACAAAGTACATGGGTAACTTTGACAATATAGTTTTTTGTTGAGGTCATTAGAGGTCTGGTGATGGAAACCTTGCAAACTGATTGTAAATATGATGTTTCAAGAAGAGTAACAGTGTGGGATATCGAACTAGCGTGAGGATTATCTAGGTATCTTGAGTCAAAGGACCGTATTTTTTTTTTGTGGAGACCCCAAAGGTCATTTGAGGCAAGAAAGGTCAAAGGGTTAAATGACATAAATATATGTCTCATACATAGTTAAACCTTGATGGATCTCACAGTTGGCATGGGGATGCATCACTTTGAGTTGATAAGTCCATCTCTTTTGACT
>WURT03656093.1:0-14370 GCA_009936505.3 Holothuria glaberrima
TCGGTTAACCGTTAACCGTTCGGATAATAAAAACGGTTAAACGGATAGTGAATTAACCGGAAATGCACAGCCCTACAAAATATTGAGCTTAATCTCACAAAACTGGCCTGTAGTACAGTAGTATTAACAACCAGTAGATGTGTACTCATACTCATAACATTTTACTCACATTACAAGTCTGGTAACAGCAAGGAATACAGTACTCAACATTAGTAATTCAGTATGTCCATGATCAAATCCTGCCCAGCAATTCATCACATATCACCCAGGTAAATGCTAAGCATTCTATTCTTATGGAAGAAACCCTTAATACATGCCTTGTGAAAACAGAATGCATCAGTTAATATCTGGAGCAAATCCATCCTAATGAAACCAGATCCAGACAAAGTTTACAAGCATTTACAAGCCATTTTTGCCTCTTGTTGCTCATCCACATCTTTGGTAAAGGAATTCTGTCTAAACCTGTTGATTATTAAAGTAGATGCCTACTGTTCCCTCATTATTTAGCCATAGTACTGTCAGAAGAATAATAGATGTCACAGGTCTTCATTTAAACCTAGAGTAAAGAGAAAGGCATTTGAGAGTAAAGGTGTTTAAAGTAAGTCTGTAATTGCAATGAATTCGAATAGAACTGATCTTAATTAACCAGAAACCTTTCCCAGTGGCTCACTAAGCTGGCTGTATGTGAATGTAAACTTTTTAAGTCACCTAGTAGTGATGGACAGAGTACTGTATTTATGTATGTGTGAGGAAGGTACTCTGCATTGTGGGTGTTTGGTTCTTGTTGGAAGCTACTTGCATTGAAAAATGTTTATCTAAATCTCCTATGGTTTACTTGCCAACCCTACTACAATGGAACAATCCCACATAATTATATTGTAGGTCTCTAAATGTCAACATCTGAAGAACTTGCTTAACAGGATACTTTATAATTGGAAACTCCAAAACATTTTACACTTGGTGTTTATTTAACAAATTCTCAAAAATGCTGTTGTTGATATTTTTATGTTTAGTGAAAGGTCATTCCAGGTCACCAGAGATCAAAGTCTGAAAAGCTTGTTAGCTTGATACTTCAGGGTAGAGATCATAGCAATTTCTCATACATGGTTGGGGTATGCTTCACATTGGTCCAAATTATTAACATGCGTAGAGGCCACAGGTCTACTGAAATAAATTTATCAAAACCTCAATGCAGTTTTGCATTCTGGTTGTCTTTCTCTTGGAAAGCCATATGTTGGTAAAAAGAAATGCACAACATTGGTCATAAACACCAGTTCCCAACTATAGTTACCTTTCATTTTAAGAGTGTAGTGGAGGAGGATTTTGCTCTGGCACCAGAGTCCAAGTAAAAAAGAAAAGGTCAAGCTGTTGCAATTTATAGTGACCTGTGCAGTAGTTGTATTTCCTGCTTCAGATGCAGTACTCTGACTTATCTCCCTTGCAAAATCCACTCTCTTTTGTAATTTTGTTGTTAACTACTCGGCAGTATTCTAGCAATCATGGTCAATTCAAGACTAACAAAATTTTTGCAAAATAATTCCCAGCCCTTGGATTTGCAGGAATTCAAATCATGGCTACTCATGCAATTTAGTATGAGCATTGTGCAGAAGCATTTCAATAATCCTTCAATACTTCTTATCCAGTTGACTTAAAAAATATTAAGTGACAGATTTTTTGGAACAATTCTTTTGGGTGAATAAAAGCCTTTCAAAAACAGGATTTGACTTCATGCTCACAGAGTGTTGGTAATTGATTTTAAATGGAAAGCGGAATAGGTAGACCTTCGAAAGGCAGTGATGGTTGATATTTATTTCAGCTTCCTGTTGGAGTAACTGAAATCTACATGTAGATTGAAGTACTGGTACAGTTTTGAAAGAACATACCCTGGTACATTGTTGTTTTTACTAATAAATAAAGATGAGCTTCAGTTGCAATTGCACAGACAGTTAAGTATGGAGTCCTCCCAGTTTCCCTATTACAGTATCTTTCATTTCACTTGAAGTAACCTTTAGCTGTACTTCCCAAGACTACAGGTAATGTCAGTGGGGTACATGAACTGGATTATGTGAGTGCAGAATAACATCATGCTAATTGTGGTATTTTGGTTGCCATAGATACATTCTGGCCCTCCTACAGTCCTACACCTAGTTACTCAATAGTTTCCCCCAAAACTTAGCAGAAACATGTAAACTAAGAATGTTTCCAGGAAAAGCTTCATCAAATCTGTATGTAATTAAACATGGTGTTATAAATGAGAACTATCAGTTTGAAGCACTTGTAACATATTGCATGAAGGAATGGTTTGTTAGGAAATTGGCCTCTGATGCATCCATCATGACATACTCCTACATCTGGGATAACTCTTTTATTCTTTTTTATCCTGAAGAGGGTATTATTAGGTTTGGTGAGTCTTTAAAAGTTGAGGAATTTTCCTTTCTTATCAAAAGTGGACTGTCCAATAGTAGTAATAGGGGAGGTAAGAAGAAGCAAAATAGATTTTTGAGTTTATGGTAAGGTTTGAAAGTAGACATGTTTTGGGATAGGACACGCTGGAATTGATAAATTATGGTCTTGTACACCTGTAGGTGACCTACGTTACTGGAATTTTTTATCACAGTGTATTGACAGCTGGAAGGTTGAGGGTTTGAATCCTGGCCGGGTCATACCAAAGACTTGGAACTTACTGCCATTGTACTTGGTGCTCAGCAAAAGCAATGGAGTAGGGAAAACAAGCCAGTGAGCCACAACTGGAAAAAAGGCTGTGGCCGGCCTGACTTAAACCAATTGGTTACAAACTGAGCTGTAAAACCCCATCTCACTAACTAACACAGTGTATTGAAGACAAAGTAGAGGATGGTTACAAATTAGAATCAGTGCTTGTGCAAATACAGTACTATGTATATACTTGCACATCTTGTATTGGTTTTCAGAGGCTCCTTCCAGTATAATTACAATGTACCAGTTGTGAGAAAATTGAGTATGAAGTACAGTTTGTATATCCTCATATCTATGAAGAAGCTGAGTTACAATACATCTGGTTTACATATTGCTACATCCATACACATTAAAAAGTTGCAGAAATTTGCAATATACAACTGTGCATTGGGATTTGAAAATTTTTCTGTTGCTTTCCACTCAGAGTGAATACTGAGATATTAGGTCCTGAAAAATTGCATAGTGCTTGGTGCCTTACATTACTTAGAGCATGTGTTATTATAATTATAAACAAATGTAATTTATAAATGACAAAGGTTTTATTCAGCCTGTTTCCTGGACTACTATCAGTGATATTTTGTAGATGTCAAATTGTGATGTTTTGTGGTTTTAAAGGAACATTTATTAAATATTTCTGCCAGAGAAATCTTGACTGTTGGAAATAAAGTCATTCTCTAGTTAGTACTACATTCATGCAGTACGGGTTCTGGTGCGTAATGTGTTCATCGTTCTTGTTAAAATACTATGTGTATGGTGTTTTTACAGTGTACAGTAGGTGAATATTTCAATACAACTAGAACATCAGTTTCTGTATAATGCTCACAATTTTGAGGAAGAAATTCACCATCCTGCTTTCTTTATCTGTCTCTTGCCCTTGGTCTGACCTGTAGAGACTGCCCTCTCAGATTCACAGTACCAAAAATGTAAACTTAGGTTTCTGTCGATTGAAAAGCTGTAAATTGTACTTTATTACATGCATTTAGGTTTACTTGTACCTTATTGAAATTATTGTATAGGCTATACTTATTCCTTAGACTACCAAGTTTGTGGCTTCATAATGTGCTTCTGAATATCAATTCAGTTAGGAACAGGCTATAGATTTGCCAGTCTAAACAGTAGCTGAGCTTTTTTTTACACTATCTACTGTACATGGAAATAGGGTTGAAAGGAGTGGAGCTGCCTTGAGCACAGACCTTAATTTTACTTTGCACATTGTGAGAAAAGATATTGTTACCCTTCACTTCTGACAGTGATGCTGAGTGTATATCCATTAAAGTATTCAGGTTGGGATTGCAAGGAGTGCTGCTCCTTTAACTCCCATTCAGCTTATGGCAGGCCTCAAGATACTTGACCTGGTAACTGCTCAAACTGTCTATAGAACCCCTTTTCCCTGAAGTTATAAGGTAAACTGACTAGTGACTTACTTTAAATACAACTTTATCTTTCTTGTTAAGTATTAAAATATGTAGAGAAGGCCTAGGTACAGTAATAAAAGTCAAATTTCTTTGCATTTTTTATTGAGTTTTCATTTTAACTGAGAAGTGATTGAATTAATGGCAGTTAACTTGAGGGTTTGGCATTTGGGAAACTCACACTGTTCCTGGTGAAATCTGCTGTGTACAGTACCTGTTGTTAATGCACCTTGCCATGTCTAAATTTTTTTTTAACATCCCTACAGTAGACTTACAGTGTAGTGTGGAGTGTGTTACTGTACATAAGATTTGCATTTCTTTCCAGTTGTAATGGTCTGCTGTTGTGTTTAGCAGGTTCCCATTGGGGATATATTTTAAGGTGAAAGTTTGCTTAGATGCAGGAAGTGTGGAGGTAGACATGTCTAAGACATTCCTGTAGATGTCATTAACCAGTGACATGCACACTGGTTCCAGCCATAGATATTTATCACTTAATAGCAAATTTGCGAGGCAGTTCGTTTTTCTGCAAGAGGTTGCTTTTTCCAAGAAGATGTGTTTTACAAGAGGAGCTGTATGTCTGTGAGGTTGGAGATTGAAGTTTGCTTCCATATTCAGAAACCCTACTCTTGTTAGCATTTTGGTAAAACTATGAAAACACAGCTTTGAAGTTGTCAAATTGTAAAGAAGTTTATTTACCAATGTTTTACAGCATGTGGAAATGTTTGGTATTCCAATTTTAGTGTCTACTGTGTATATACTGGAAGTTCATCTCCTGTGAACAAGTTGGCAGCATCATTCTTTGGAAGGCGTTTGTAGCAGTATACTGTAGGTGTTTCAAACACCCTTGGTAGCACTCTCCAAGCAATGTATTGTAGACTGTACCATCTTGCTGAAGGATTGTATGTGCATTAGTACTTCGTTGCTAGCATGACTTTAATTTTTATGACAACCTTCTTTGGCTGGCTCATCTTCTTTGAAATTTTTGGGTTTGTCTTGATGTAGATGTACTCCAGTGAAGATCACATGGTATCCTTTGTCCCTGTGGAGTGTATAAATGGAGAGACTTGATGTGGAGTTAGTATGAAGGATGGTTTTATCTGCAATACCTTGCTACTTTGTGAAGTTCAACTCCTCAATTTGAAGATTGATGGATCAAAGCTGTTAATAAGTGGTGAAAACTGATTAATAAAGGTGTCCTTAAATCAAAGATATCAACACTTTTCAGTAACTTGTCAAGAGTCTCATCTTGTATTGTGATATCTTTTCACTGTTCGTCATCAGTTTTGATATGCAAGATCCTGAAAGTCAGTAGCCTATATTGACCAAGAAAATATGACCCTTGTAAATAATTCATGCAAATCAGCTGGCTGTCTTCAAATTTTGCTTTCGTTTGTTGTCAGATGATTTCGAGAACAAAGAAATTTCAGTAAACTTGCTTCTATTTGTGGCATAGTAGCTGAGTTTCATTATTTCATTTCTATAACTTTGCCATCATTCTTTTGTTGGAATTGTGATATTAGAATAAACTGTGATGTCATACTGAAAGTAAAAGTGATAAGAAAACTACGTGCTCTTGTCAGGTGAGACACGCCTCAACATGGATATTTTACAGAGTGAAGTTTTTATTGTAAAGAGACTTGTTACATGGCAATATTTGTCTATGGAATTAATTACTCAACAGTCCCAGAATGCTTGAGGAGTGGTTTCCTGTACACAGACCAGGAAAATCATCAGTTGAATAGGATTATGTTTCATGACTGACTGACAGTGCTTGGTCAATTGTGGCAAGTGAATTATGATGGGACTGAGCAAAGATCAGGAAGTTAAATCTTTGAATAAAGATTGAACAATCTAAAGAAAACTTGTTCAATGTGTTTAATAGTGATTAATGAATGAAGTGTTTGTGTTACTGGAGAAAGTTTGTGTCTATTGGAAAAGTTATGATTCTCTTTCAAAAGGTGTTTGCAAAATTTAACTTCCTGAAGCTGAAAGTTGTGGTCTTGGAATATTTATCATATTGTGAAAGTGAATTCAATGCAGAATACATGTTGAAGAGAAGACCTTCCTCGGTACAAGACACATTGAACATTGTACAGTAATTGTATCATCAAAATCGTCAAATTGTGATGTACTAAAGCAGCTTAAAAATTTGTGACGGATAGCGCAGAAAGTATTAACAAACTACAATGTGAAAGAACATGAAAGTGATAATGATATTTTGATTGAATCAATTGGAAAGATCACATTTGGTAATGGGCGAAATGTAAGCACATTGATAGCAGGTGACGGAAGTACAGTAATCTGAACTGGGAGTATCCTGAACTCGTCATATCTTGCTACTTCAGTAATTACTATGGGAGCTGCTTACCTGAAAAACAAGTTCATTTGGAGAATGAGGAATCTTATAACTTCTTCTCACCAAACCATAAAGGTATTACTATCTTGATCTACTGTATATCTCTTGGTCATATGAATCTTGCAGATTTTGGTCATCTAGAGAATATTTGTTCACACCATTTTGTTACTTGAAATTGGTATATTGTGTTTGAAAGATCCCAGAAGTTAATAAGTGTATGTATGTATAATGCTTCCATTTTAATCCATTTCCTTGCAGCATTTTGTGACTAGGATAAATATTTATAAAGTGTGGTTAAGGTGCAGATGCTGCAGTATAGTATGTACAGTAGGACTAGATGAATACAGTACAATACTCAGTTTGTGTTGTGAGATGGCTTCACAGGGTACTGTATGCCAGCCCAGTTCTGTTCTCAACATAATATCAGTTTACTTTTTGGTCAGGATAGAGAGTGGGTTACAAAATGTATCTAATTAGCCTACATGTTTTGTATGCCTGATTGTCTTCACTTTGATACTCTCATTTGCTGATCATGTTATTCAGGATATTAAATTGTGTTAGGACGTGTATTTATATACCCTCCTCCTTTGTGTTAATAGCTAGGAGCACAGTTAATGCAGATTATACAAGTGCAACCTACCTCGATAGCTGGTCTACTTGATACATTGTGTGTTCCCATATTTTTCTGATCTCTTGCGCAAGGTTGGTTCTCCATATTGGGGACACTGAATGGGGCTTGCTTATGTAAGATAGGGGGAAGGAGAACCTTCTCATATGGGATTTGACAGAATTGGTACAATTTTCAAGTGGAAAACTATGTACACATGTACAACACTTGTCATAATTGCGCTCTTTGCAGTGAAGCTGCAATTCTCTTGAACTCTAATTCCCATCTTTACACCAAAGATAAGGGGCTTTCCAAGCAGGGCTGCCAATTGCAAGGCCACTTTTTCTGCCAGATATTGCCAATTTGGTCATATTTTCATATTAAAAAATGGTTATTTTGGTATGAAGTCATTTGGCCAAAAATCTTGTCCATTAAATGGTGTACTGTAGGTATGGTAGATCTTGAATTTGGCCAAATTTGGAAGGTAGAGATAAAGTTAGGCCGTTTCATGCAAGTATGAATTTCATCTGGCAGCCCTGTTTCTAACTTTCAACTGTGTATCACCATGGACTGACATACTATACATACTATAATAAGTAGAGCTCACAGTCCTGTACTGTATAATACTCTGCTACAGTACTTTGTTTCTGGTTTCCCATTTCATCCCCCTTTGCAGTCTGAATGATGTATGTATGGTTGATGCACAGGGTATTGTCAATCCATCTTCACAGGTTTACTTTGACTTTCAAATTTCTTCTAGTAATGGTAAAAAATGTCATGATGGATACAGGCAAGAAAGATCAATTTCCAGGTTTTTGTCATGCTCTAGTGGTATTCTCATTTTGTTATAGACCTCACATTGAGTGTATAGCTCCACAGAGGAATCAGCTTGTATGTCAAGTGCATGTCTGTACTCTACAATGGATGACCAGTGATGATATCTTTTGGCACAAGGTTGCATACAAGAAGAAATTTTGCAGGGTAGATATTTAGTAGTACTGTAAATAAAGTGGTTTTCTATTTTATTCATTTCCAAATACTGTGCAGAGGGCAACATAATTTGGGCAATGCCCTGTCATTATGTGCTGGTTTACCATTGCACAGTTCATGGCATTCTTACCATGGAAGTACTACTGCCAGGATGTTATTGTTTTGAAAAAGAGATATCAGTAGGGTTAAATTTTTGTTATCCCAATACCTCTTTATTCAAACTGAGGGCAGCATAACAGTTGACTGTTTTTCTTACAGCACAGTAGGTGATTTGAAATTTCCATGTAAATCTGTGAAAATAGGTAGTAAAAAAAGGTAGATTTAAGCGTCCTTTTTTATGCTGCTACAAGACATTTTGTGCTCCATCTGTAGGACACACATAGCCTACTTGTTCCATTATTGTTAGTTTGTGTGGGAGGGGATAGGATAGCCACATTGCTGTAATCTGTGTCTTTTAAACTGTACAGGCCTCTACAAGTCACATTTGGTTTATGAAGGGTAATATCTGATGCAGTCATAGGTTAATGGCCGGTTAAAGTTGCACAATGGCATTGTAAGCATGCAGTACTGCCATTCTACGTATTAAGGGCACACTCTTTCCAAGATGCCAATCATCTTGATCGAGTTTTGATGTCTTGTTATTAAGGAATATCAGTATTTTCTTGATAGCTGTAAAACTTTTCATGATTTCTTTCAGGAAATTATATTGCAGTAGATGGTTTCTAGGGAACTATTATGAATGTCAATCAGTGAAGTATTTTTGGTTTGCATAAAATTGTTAAATTCAGTGAATGTTTGTGATTTGCATGGATTGAGTCGATTTTGTTTCCTTTTCCCTGCTTTTGAACAAGTAGACAGGATGGATCTAGGAAACAGCTGATATTGCAAGTAATCTATTGAGACATTTTTGTGTTTCAAAAGTAATATTTTGTTTAGTCCTGAACCTAACCTTTCAGTATAAACAGACTTGTGTGAATTCTGATTTTGTGTACTGCAGCTTCCACACAACAGTATTTGAAAGTGCTGCTATTTGAAATTGCTTTGGTAATATGTACTTTCCTTATTGCTCACCAATGTTAAAGTCTGCCCCTTCCAATATGCAGTAAGCCTACACCAGAAGTACACATTTGTAAGAGACATTACAGGTACCCTGCTGTAGGTGACTGCTTTATGGTAAGTGATGAAAGGTTTGCTCACACTGACACAGCCATCTATTAACACCATCCAGACAGCCTGTAGGAAGTATTTTACCTATCTGTTTCAGATTTCATATTCAATCTCTTCCTAGAGCACTGTATTTTTTCAATAGGCTATATACTGTAAGGTCAGATATCATTATAGCATTTAGGCCTTCTCTTCCCTCAAAGAGAGGCAGTTGCAGATGCTGTCAAGATGATGTTGCATACAAAAAACTACACTGAATGCTATTGGCTATTTGTCACAGGTTGTTGTTGAATGGTTCTGTGTAGATTTCATCAATCATTGTAGGGAAGCTTCTGTTAAATAGTCACATTGTACATTTGCCAGGTAATTGAAGACCTTAAGCAAGCATTTGCCACAGCTGACTATCTTTTGTGTAAACTAGTCTACAGTTCAGTATATGGGGTGTTTATCTATGGGGTGCTCGAGCATGTACATGTACAGTAATTACATAAGTCACTACTGAGTGTGCAGTAGGTGGCAGGCTATATCTAGCAGCCATACAGTAGCAAATTTGATTTAAGCCATGTGCAGTTACGATGTTTAATAAACAGACAGCTGCAAATTTTTAAGTGAAGTATCATCTTCTTCAAATCAAATTAATTTGATGTTCTCTGTAAGAATACCTGATGGATCAGATTGGTTAAAAGTCTGGCTGATTTAGTGGGCTGTGGGAATTAATTACAGTATGGGCCAATACATAGGCTATATGTGTAAACACTGTGCGCCTACACAATTGTTGTATACAGTAACTTGTAACATTCAAATAACAAATTAAGATGTTCTATAACTTTTAGATTTTGAAGCCTCAAGTAACTGAGTAATCGAGTACTGTGTTAAAAAAAATTTGAACTGCTTGATACCTGAGGGTAGAATCATAGATCTATCGAAAGGTTAGCGAAAACTGTGAGAAAGACTGTTTTCTTTTTCAGTAAATCAGTTACTATTTTCATTAAGGAACCATACATGTATTAAAGAATCCTTTGCTTGTTTAGTAGGAAGGGATGACTATTAATAGATTTTACCACCTGCTTATTTTCCACTCAGTAACTCAGTAGTACAATCAGCATAAGTAGCACAAATTTGTAAACCAGTTACCGCTGCTTTGCCTTCCAGTAGCCTAGAGCAGTATAGTGTATGTACATCATACTACATGTTCTACCAGGGGAAACGTGCTCAGCTGTTCTTCCCATTTGACTTTAATATACTGTACAATATTGTTGGCCTATGACATTGGACTTGGCTGAACCAATCAGAGAACTATGGTATAGCAACTAGATGCTAAGCTGTAGGCCTACTCACAATGCAGTACATGGTACAACACAAGTTGTTACTGTTTGTAGACATAAGTGGCTGTGATGACAAATTTTCCAGGATTTTTCCTTAATACAGAGTTATTACATTTCATACTTTCAAGGTAAAACTTGTGAAATGACATTGAGGAACGAAGGAGACAAGTACACTGAACCTTCTGTAATAGCATACTGTAGTAGTGTACTTTTGATCTAGTTGTCGTTATGAGCTGAATCATTCAAATGAAGTAATGATGATGAGTGTATATCATGAATCTAATGTTGAAGAGACTTTAGTCAAGGACTCGACTGTTAATAATTAAGTAATATATGTAAGGTTTGACTGAATTCAGGATTTGTTTTTATATTTTCAAGTGTTTAGAGGCTTGTGTGAGGAAAATGACAATAGGTGAAAATTTTTACTTCCTGAGGGAGCGTTGTTGCTATAAATAGTGTTGCTGCATATAGTGTTCCTTTCTGTTTCCATGCTTTTTTCATAGAAAACTAATTGATGGAAATTTTTGTTAAATTGATTTTTACATCTCAAACAGGTATACAGTAAAATAACTTGTGAATTACGAGCATTGTTACTTTCATAGCATCATGCAAGTGATTTTAATATGAAGTGTCAGGTACCTAGAAATATTTTAGGTCAGTGACGTTGAATGCAACTTTACAGTTTTCTTTATTTTATGAACAAGGTTCATACAGTATAGTGGAAGATGAAATAGGATGGACAACATTCACAAAACTTAACCAAAGCACATGTTAAGTTTTTAAAGCCAGTTTAGAGTGATAACTTTAAAGAATTGAAGCATTTTCAATGTTACAATAGATTCATAGTACATAGAAATTGTGTTAGAAAGATCAGGATATATGGTTTATAATGTTGGTAATTATGCACACATAGAGTTCAAAGTTGTGGTCATTACTCAGCACAATTTTTTAAAACTAGTAACAGTTATTTACTCCGTAGATACCATTCATGTTTCCTGTTTTCAGTGGGTATGAAATTAGAAAGTACAAAAACTGCTCACTTTAGGAAGCTGTTTCATTTACTTTCAGTTACTCTCACCTTAGAAAGAAGAGAAAGAAGGGAAATTTCCCCCAAAAATTCAGAGTATCAGAATAGGTTTGGTTGAAATAAACTGACATATTGGTGAAGTACAGCTTGTTAAGTATTGCCCATTTTGCAAAAAAAAAAAAAAAAAAAAAGAAATGAAAAGAGATGAGTAAGATTTAGAACATCTTGCAAAATAATTTGGCATCTCCATATTTCCATTAATATTATATCAGTGGCATATAACTAAGTGATCATACAGACATACAGTACTGAAGTACTGTATCCTGTGCTCAGTGCTGTTCCCATTGTGGTAAGTCTGTACAGTACTTGTCTCTTGGAGTTTTGACCTTTCAATACCACTGCAGTAAATAACACTGGATATGAATTTCTCATCATACTGTACCAGTATTTTAGTACGCTGAAAAATCATCCTACAGTACAAGCTTAACCCTTGTGTTGTATCTCTTTTGAATGCACCCATGCAGTTTCATCTACAGTATTATGATCTTGACCGTGTGAATGTGGTTGTACATCTTGGTATTGTCACAGTTTCCAAGGAAGTACATTGGTGTCTACATCCTTAATTAATATAGGACCTACATACTATACATGTGGAAGACCATTTTGTTGTGTGGTTAGTTTCTTTCTACTTCCTTGCTTATTGGTACTTTGAAGAGGAAACCAACTGGGGGTATAATATTACAAGTTTATAAACCACTTACAGAGAATCGTGTGATTTCTGGTTTTAACATTTTAAGATTTAATGTAGGATGTAGGTCATAGCCATACTGGTCATATTGGTTTTAAACTTAGGCAAAGGAAGTCACACCAAACTGAATGTAGGTGTATCTGTGGTGGTACAGTAATGTACAGTACATATCTGTTAAATTATATGCTAGTATTGCTGGCACTTCATGGTTAATTAATTCAAGCATAATTACTTGTTGGTTTATACCACTTATGCTCTTAAACATCACATCAAACATTTGTGAAGGAAGTATGTAGGAAGTTGTTAGATGATGGCTTTGTTTCCAAATAAAGTTGGGGCAGGTACTTAAACCCCCAATAATCACGTCATATACCTACCATGTGCTTTTTCTAATTACAACAATGAAATGACACTTAGCATTAATCACTGTCACTGTCACTGGGGACATGGTGTCAAACTACTCTGAGTGGTATGCAGCATGCAAGATTTATGCAAATTAGATGTAGCAAGGGGTAAGTATAGTACCTCTTGAATATACCCAGCCATGAAGGGGGGGGGGTGGGAGATTATGGATCAATATTTATATCAAAGTTCAAAACAGATACTTACTATATAGTGAGAAGTACATAATTTTTGCGCTTTTCGCTACTAAGTAACTAATTACAAATTTAAGACCCGCAAAAATACTTCTGTTACTCTGTACAATACAGTGCTCATTGATGCAAATTCTTCACTCTGCAAATATGTGTACAAGCCACAGAATCGTGAAAAATTAGCTTTGCGGAAATTTTCTGCTATACAGTATCTGTGGGTTACTGGTAGTACCATGGAGCTAATACCCTTCCATGATGGCACTGGCAAGTCTCAGGTGTGTAGGTATAATATGTTTCCCATGTACTGTAATGCTAAATAAACCATTGCTCATTGGCTACGTCTCTTTATTCATACAAGCATCAGTATGGTGGGTTGGGCAGTAACGTGACAGTTTGGTACTGGTACCACTTGTTACGCAGAGTTGGTAGTTTAAGTAGTCATGGTTGTCAACTTTAAGCTGATTACCAATTAAGTGTAGTGAATTTTTGTGTAGTAGTAAATTTGTCGACATATTAATTCCCACTACTCTGTAAATCTTGTAGAGTCAGGAAAGGATGGCACAGTGAAGTATTATATCTTTCATTGCACAGTTGAATTGCCCCCAAGTTTTTTTAGGGCATTAAGATGGAATTAAGGTGAGACTTAGGCTTCTCCCACCAGACCCATCTCCAGAAGTCGATCACTTTTCACTGAAAAACACAAGAACCAAATAGGGGTAAACTTATAGTTACACCACTAAGTTGGAGGGAGGGTTTCCTTTTGGAAACTGTAGCAAGGGTAAAATTTTCATACAAAAATTTCTCAAATCCATGCTCGACTTCTGAGGGGTGATGGTGGGAAGGGGAGAGGGAGGGAATAATATAAATAATGAAATATTTAGATGCAGTAAGAACTTAAATTGTGAGTGTGCAATCAGACAGTGGTGCTTCTGGAAGTTCTAGGACTAGACTAAAACCTCCTAAGCTATAGAAATTGTTCATAAGGCAAATGATGCTGATCGTAACAGGCAGAGATTGGAGGCATGGTGATAAAACTACTCCAGGTTGTGCATGAAGTGCAAAGTCTGTGAAGTGAATGTGTTGAACTGGTAATTAGTTGTCACTACAAGATACTGTTTCATTCACCTTTGAAAGAATTTGTACCATTACATAGGTAGCAGCAGTGCTATTACATTATTCAGTATCTAGTCATCTTCGCTTTTTAAGAATAGTTTAAAGGGAATAGAAAAATCTTGAAAAGCCAAGGGATTCATTTTTAAAAACAGTACCCAACATGTTAAATGTAGCTTGAGACTTTGTAAGGTGATGTTGAACAAGATACTGTTTCATTCACCTTTGAAAGAATTTGTACCATTCCATAGGTAGCAGCAGTGCTATTACATTATTCAGTATCTAGTCATCTTCGCTTTTTAAGAATAGTTTAAAGGGAATAG
>WURT03656093.1:14470-38383 GCA_009936505.3 Holothuria glaberrima
AAAAATCTTGAAAAGCCAAGGGATTCATTTTTAAAAACAGTACCGATCATGTCAAATGTAGCTTGAGACTTTGTAAGGTGATGTTGTAGATCTCAAAGACTGTGTTTTTCACACTTGTAGTCGCTGCTCTGGGGATTTTCTAGTAATAAGAAGAAATTAAAGGGCCATTCTTTGTCTGAGGCATGAGGCTGTGAAATTTTCTCACTTATTCTTTGAAATTATTGTTAAGTTGCATCATACTTTACACAAAATATGTCACAAACATGTTATTATATAACTTAATTGCCACAGTAGTGAAAAATATCTTATCCTGTTTTTGAGCATCCTTTGGTTTGCAAATTTTTTTGACTGTATTTGCCCTTTAAAGAGTAAAGAGAAGTATTGTGATGAAATCTACTGAGAATTTTAAACAAAGTGGGTGATAATTTCAGGTGAAAGAGAAATATCTTTGAGCGCCAACTGCTTTAGCCTTTAGCAAATATTTATGAAGATGGCTAGCTTATTTCCTGGATAAAGTAGGGTACCACAGATTAACTTGGTCAATAGACTGCAAGATATTCAGATAGTTCACCTTATGGAAAGTGAATCAGGGAAATAAAGAGGCTGATGAAGATTTTTATGGAGCAGCCATAGAATGAAAACTAATTATTGTTAATGCAAAATTTAATGGAATGATGGAAAATGCACATCCATCAATCTGAGGTATATTTTGAAGATTTGGTACGTTTTTAAGGTTTTGTTCTTGTTTATTGTATTTATGTCACAATCTCTGGTTGAGACAAAGGAGAGAGTAAAGTAGGAAATGATCAAATTTGGCAGTTTAAGGGGGTAACCTTCAAACTGTACTATTAACTATAAACAGATTATGATGCATAATAGCTTCAAAGCTGTTGATGTGTAGAACTTTGTTTTCAGACAAAGAAAGAATTCTTGGCCAGGATGTTTTTCATTTATGTCAAAAGTACTCCTTCCTGACCTATGAACTTATGTTTGTACAGGGAGGTGTTAGGAAGGAGATCCAGTATTTTAGAGACTCTTTGAAGCAATGTTCATTTTGGAAAGTAATCTTGTCTTTCTTTTCAAAATTCTTCTATACCCAGATCAAGGAGGATCAGTGATGCATTGTACAAATCACAGTGGAAAGCCACACCTCTTATGCTGAACTTTTTAATTTTCGTGCCAGCTGTCATGCAAAAATGTGAAATTTTTACCTGTCAATAATATTCGTCACTCTAAAAGTCATTTCATGAAGGTCAACCAAGAATTTCTTTACAACTTACTTTTTAAAAATGTCTCTAACTGATGGGTAAAATTGCGAAAAGCTGAGAGAAATGTATAGGCTTGAACAATGTTTTTGGCAGATCATCAGATGACATCTAAAAATCGTAGGGGTACAATTGAAATACATTATTTAAACGTTTGTTGCCCATTTTACTGAAAATACTGATTAAATTTTGGTCATTGGCAGAAACAAACCTCATATCAAAGCATGTATAAACAATGACCTTTGTCTTAGGATTACTCGGAAAAGAAGTGAGAAGATCATTAAAAGAGTTTATTCTGTGTGAGACTCCACAATAGGAACAAAGAGACCAGTCAATCAGGTGGAGGTGTCAGAAAATAGGATCTTTTTCATTAAGTACACATTGCCTGACAGATTTGGTTGTTGTACTGTATCTCCTTCCTAACACCTCCCTATTCCAACTAATTATCCATCAAGGTATATTATAAACACCAAAAAAAAAAAATTAAATAAAATTAAAAAATCATAAAATAAAATAATATAAAATAATAATATCCTATCCAGCCAAAATGGGATAAATTTCTTAGACTTGTTCATCAGTATGGTGAATGCTTAAACTGAGGGGTATGGCATTACCCAGAAGGCTTTGTTACTTATTATTTCACATGACAAAGCAGTAAATTTTCTATTGGTGACAGCATATAGAAGTAATGCTGCACCTTATTGGATGTATACAGTAGTATTTACTGTACAATAGACAGTGTCATAAACATAAATTTTCGTAAGTCTTTTACCCAGAGGCACTAGACAAAAGGCAACCATGCATGAAGTGTATGACAGCTAATATTACTTTACAACACTATAATGACTATGTGATTATTCAGTGCAGATTGTCAGGGACAATAAGATTTATGACCTTCTCGACATACCTGGCTCCCTTAGCAGGAAGTGTAGTATATCAGCATGAAGTCCTTAGTCCATGATAGTGTGACAAGTAAATATCTTCACCTTGGGCAGAAGTGCAACTGTACTCAGCCATCTCTTGAAAAAGGAGAAGGGGCAAAATTGTCTAGTCATGCTGTTCAACTTATCTTATTCCAGTATATTGCTGTTACATGGCGAGGCGTTTGATATCATGATATTAATCTGAGAAGGGTTTGGCAGAACTGCCAAGTAGAATTGATTTGAAGCTTGATTGCATAAATTTTAAATTTTTTGTACAAAGTTGAAGGTTTGGGACATTTACATGTCATACTTACCTCTTTGATATAAGAAGCAATAAAACCGGTTTAATTAGTTGGAATTCCCATCAAAACCCATTTAAAAGTATTGACCACTTTCTAAGATAATGACTTTTTTCACCTACAGCATGAATAAACATGAACTATATGTATTCAAATTTGTGATATGTAAGATGGACTCATGAGCTATATATCTCAAATTATCCTTTGTTTCACCTTTATTTCAAGGACAGTTGTAATTTTGGCATACCCTGAGGGGTTTGTTTCAGAAGCAACTGTTGCCTTTTTTTGAAATGTCCACATAGCTGGTAAGTACAGTAATTAAGAGAAATTCATAAAGGATTAGCAAAAGAAATACAGACCCTAGACAACACTCCTGATCACAATTTCTGCAAAGCAAATGAGAAATCTCAGACATGGCTCAAATTTGCAAGAGGTTTATCTTGAGAACGATAAACGATATCAAATAATGCCAACTGATTTTTCATCATTGTTTAGTAAAACAGTTGTTTTTGTTACAATGTTGTCCACATATCGTCGCATCAGAAATAAGTGCCTTATGTCCAAAAACTAAGTTTTGAGTGAAATGAAGAAACAAAGTTTTGGACAGGAATTGAACAATGGTCACAATTGAACAATGGTCACTTAGTCCTAGAAATGACACAAACTACTAAAATAGGCAATTTTAGGTTCTTTAATAACTGCATGCAGCAGATTTGAAAAAGTAGCATTTTTGAGCTAATAACAACCTTTTTCTTATTAAATTTTGGACACAGGGCTGTTTAAACTTGAAATATTTAACTCATTTGGACATAAGCAAAAATGTGCATTGCTTATTTACATTTAAAATGGAGTCAACCTTTGCTGAAAATCAAATGCAACTTTACAGATATTACAGCAATTTGTATTGAGCAGAAATAGCAAGTTTATGTATATGAATTTGATTTTAGGACCTTACGTCCTACAGCTGATGACAAATCTTCATCCCTAAACTGCCTTTTGTCCAAAAAATGGACATAAGGCAATTTAACCTTGAACAAATGACTTCAAAAGGATAAAAAAATTTCTAAGAAACATACTGTACTTTCTGCTCACATTTCAGCTATCTTACTGTACCTGCTGGATAGCCTAGGGCCTAATGTCCAAAAAAGTAAAGATAAAAACCAGAAAAAACTCAAATATGGACATAAGGCACTGTAGATCTGATGCGATGATATCTTTAACACCTACAAAAACCCAGCTGTGTTGAATAAGGGGTATTCATGTTGTTTAGTCCTATATTTCAAACAATGTGAGAGGTACTGTTGTTGAGAGAATGGACTGTGTACTGGAAATTTATTTTGCAAAATGTACCTGCCAATTTTCTAAATTTGGCAGCCATTTTTAATGTCAAGTGGATGGCTGAAAGCTATGATATGGCTGTCCTGTATTGGCCAGTTGAATGGCCAGTGTATGTGTCATGCTAGTACTCCTACCAGTACATCTGTAATGTTCTACTGGTTTAGTTATCAGCCTTACACTAATGGTAGTTACTATTTTTTCTGGAGGAAGGACACCTACCAAACAATTCCAAATACTTCCTGGAAGTGGATTGATGATGTGTTCCAGTTGTGGAACCTGTAGACCTGTGTAATATGTGGAATCATACAACTTGGCATACATTTCATTAGTGCCTCAAATTACAGTAACATGTACATGTAGTACTAGTGTCTGTGTCTGAGACAAAAGTGTGGTTTTGCCTTTAACATTTATACAAAGACATGTGTGGAACTGGGTAGTTATTATACATTAGAGTCAAAGAGGATTTCTGGACAGCTCAGAATTCCTTTAAAAGCCACAAGCCACATTGGTCATGGGAGAGCTTTATAGTGGGTATACAGTTAAGCAGAGTGATGGTGGCTTTGAGAACAAAGAAATTATAAGCAGCTACTTACCTGGCTTTCTTTTTATACTGTTAGCTGGACATGGGCAGGTAAAGCAGCACTCAGGTGAAACTGCTACTGCATCAATTCTAGGCCTTTTGGCTAAGTTATGCTACTGCATCGCTTCTAGGCATTTTGGCTAAGATCATGTGTGGTATCTCTCTTTTTAGTCAGTCAAGAACGAGGACCATGCATTACAGACCCATGATGTAGGGGTCTGATGGTCGAGAGGCTGGTCAGTTAAGTTTGTGTCCTTTAGGGGACTAGGTAGCTCCTTAAGGGGAGTAGAACTACTTAGGGAATAGTAACTCTTTGGTTTTGCCCCTTGGCTCTTCACCAGAGAGTTCAGGGGATTTTGGAAAAATACTTTGCTTCCACTGCAGGGAAGTACTACTTACTGCCATGGTTACTACAGTAGCTGTTGGACTATACTGTAGGCCTAGTATATACCCCTAGAGCAGTGCATTCTTTATTACTTTGGGCCTCTGTATCCAAACATATTAAAATGGTTTATGGCAAAAATTTCACTGCTTATCACTCAGTCTCATTTCAAAAGTGACTCATGCATGCATCAACAAACCGGCTTCACTTCCTTTGTAAAAGGTTATGTTTCGTGTACATTTTCTAGCAATGTGAACACAAGCATAACACAATTAATAGCAATTTAGAGCAGCACCAGAATGAAAAGAAACACGAATGGTGTCACGTACTTTATATATGCATGATGGAAGAGCAAGATAGTTGATAACAGAACCAGACATACTTGGAAAGTTTCAAGTCGGGACTAAGACTATATATTAGAACTTCACTACTAGTAAAATGATTGCTTCAAAAGGGTCTTGCCGTTCGTCCTTTCTTTGAGTTCTCCTTGAAATACATGGTGCTTTGCTGAAACATTGACAATCAAATTTCAAAGGAAGTACTTTTTGAGCTTAGACTCCACTTTGGATCAGTCATAATTGCTGAATAGTATTTTTTGCATTGCAATATGTGGAGCAGATATGCCAGGTTGGTTGTTGTTAGAGAGACATGTGTTTTGTCCAAGTTGATGTTATTGATGCATGAAATACAATACATAGGATCCCTAGAATAGAAAATGATGAGGCATATGTGGTTTAATTAATAAGTAGTATAGAAGATAAAAGTGTAATCAGTCTGTAATTGATGTAATGTGTATTATGAGGTAGTGATGGGAGGAACTAGGAAGTAGCATTTATAATCTGTAGATTGAATATGGAAATGGTTTAAGAAGTGAAAGTTTTAACGGAGAATGAGGATGAGCTACCAGCCAAAATGGTGGACATTTGGGGTGCTATGTGAAACTTACTCTAAGTTGCGTGCCCTGCGTGAGATTTATGCAAATTAGATGTAGCAAGGGGTAGGTATATATGTTTACCATACATGTGAATTGTGTAAACATTGTCTCCTGGACACAAGGAAAACACTGTTACGTGTAGGAAAAAGCAGTAGAAGCAGTAGGGAGTTGGAAGGGGTGGGGGGGGGAGGAGAAGGGGTAGTCCTTCACAAAGATTTTGAAACATTGGGTGTCACATGCCTCGGTACAGGTAGTTAAGGTCTTGGTCCAAGTATAAGCAAAATTACGGGGCACATAGTATTAATCAGCATGGTCATTGTGAAAGTACTTGCAGAGATATATCAGGTCAAACCTGGTACGTGGAAGTAAGGCTGTAGTGGATTCAGCTGTTATGTAAAATTTGGACTGCCTCAGATTGCAAAATTTATACTTCCTAAAACGAACTAGATTTTTATCAGTTAAGATTGAGGAGAAATATTTTTTGTCAAAGTTTTTATTTTGTTATTACAGTAGAAGGTAGACCTATATTTTTTCTCCATATTAGAGTAATGCTGCGCAAAGACCGCTCAAAACCGAGACCAAACCAAAATCACCGTTGCCTTAGGTGGATTTCTGACTTTCTTACTGCGACATTGCTGTTCATGTTGATGGTTTCACATCTGTCCCTTATTCCATCATTTCAGGAGTGCCTCAGGCTCTCTATCCTCTTCCTACTTTTGTATTTATGACCTGCTTGATATATCCGCATGTCCAGTATTTTCTTTTGTAGTTGATACTAATAAATCATAGCTTCAAGCTTCCCCCATCTTCCAGTCTTACCCTTGTATCTCATTGTCAACAGTCTGCTACACTCTCCTCAGCCACTCTCTCAGCTGTAGCTCACTGAGGTTCTGACAACCTTGCAGATTTTAATTCCAAGAAGACAGAGCAGCTTGTCATCACCTAGAAACAAGAAAGAACCCTTTCATTAGTTGCTCTGGATAGTATTGAACTTCAACTTTCTGAATGGATTGTCTAACTTGGGATTTACATAACTCCTGATCTGAGAGCTGGAACACTGGTATCTATATATCTAAACCTGCCTCTCAGAAACTTGGCTTTCTTTTGAGTTTCAGTGACTGTTTTGACCCTGAGCATTTGTTTAAGCTTAAGAAGGGTCAAATCAGCCCCCAGATGAAGTATTGCCCTTACATATGGGGAGGTGCCCACCACTATGTTTTTGGTGTTTTCATAAGGTTCAGTCCAAAGTCATCCAACTTTTTTGGGATGATGCTCGCCTCTGCTTCCTCCAAACTCTTCCTCATGATACCTGTAGGTACTTTTCTACCCTTTGTATCTTCTACCTCCACTTCTTTAGAGGTTGTTCTGTGAAGCTACCGTCTATTATGCTACCACGGCTTGTTCTTCTCACATAACTCACTCAGCAACTTTGACTCACAAATATGCTGTTTGTACCACTTCCCCTTGAACTGTCTCTCATTCTTCAAGTAGAATCCCATTTCTCTGGAATGCTCTTCCACCTTCATGCTTTTCTCCTTCTTACATTATTCACATCTTTGCAGTAAATGCAATATTAACAAGCTAACTAACCATGTGTAATTTTTCCTTTGACGTGCCTAGTTGAAGGTTTAACCTTTGCATAGCATCCTCTAAAAAAAAAAATAAAATAAAAAAAAGCTGTGACCAAACCAATAGTAATCAACCCCTTGGCGCTAAATTTCATAAAAAAAGTACCTAAAAAGTCTTATGTATGAAATCACAAGTAAATATTTTGGGCTTTTCCTTCCATTGTGCAAAGTTTACCATCTACATGTGTATTAAGAGCAAATAGTGCACCATCAAAACTGATGATTGGGTAGTTTGGACATTGTAAAACTAGAATGATGCACACGTTTAGTTCACAGTTCCCTTTGCAAATGAGTGAAACTAACTGTGAAACAAGCTGTTGCCTAGTTGTATATTCTGTTTTCCTAATTTAATATGCACTATGCAGAACCTTTCTTTAAACCCTGTCCATTTTCCTATACAAAATTGATAATAAAGAGGTGGGGTAAATTATCTTTTGTTGAGTAGTTATGTAAAGTCGTTGTTTGGGGAAACATAGACGTTCTTTTATCATTTATTATTTATTGCAGTTTGATTTGACAAACTTCTGGTTCAATTCAAGGTTGTTGTTGCATTCAAGGGTGTGACATGCCCTTGTTGGTTAAATGCATTGCAGGTAGAAGTTATAAGGAAACACACTAAATTTGAGGGACATGCTTGACATGGTTGATTAGACTTAATTAGCTTGGTATAATCAGCTTGATGTAAGTTTTTAAGTTGCCCACCAAATTATGTTGTAAATCCGTTTTGATTTTGCAGTCAGTGTACAAGCCAGAACTGCAAACACTATACTCTAAAAAGAACACAAATATATGATTAGAGCAGGTACTGTATGCTTGTGGTAATGACATTGAAATGATTTTGAAAAATAAAATTCATTAAGAGAGATTAAATGTGTTGTAATTTAAAGTGCTCTTACATCCTTGTTTTCAACTTAAAATCGGAATCTACAGTATATTTGGTCAAAATATTATCACTACATAGGGGCCTCATTTAAAGGAAAAACATATATTATGATTTGTTTTTGTGCAAACAATGTGTTTGGAGGGGAATTATGTTAAATATCAATCCTGACCTTTACATTTCTTGCAACCATTGATCAGTCGGAGCAAATCTTAGTGTCTATGGAACTGCTTTCATTCCTTGTTGTTTGGCAAGATGTGTGTACCTTTACCTTACTGACAATTTTCCATTTTGTAAAGTTTTGAAGGAGGGGGGGGGGGTAGTGGATACAGCACACTTTATATTATTAGGACTGGTCTGTGTTGCTGAAGATTTTCATTTGCTTCTTTAGCAAATTCAAATGAAGCATTGTAACCATACAGCTGGATCTCCTAACCTACAATGATTGCTAGCCTTCCCTTCAGTTGACTCCTACAAGTTTGTGATACCTGTAGTTTCACTCATCAGCCATTGAAAACCCTCTATGAAGGCTTACTGTTGTGTTAATTTGCAATGTTATAGCTGATATGCCCTGCTGAGTAGACCCGCTTTGCTCAGCCCCTTTTTAAAGCTTTCCACACTGAACAAGGAATATGCACAGAGCCTGCTCAGGTAGGCAGTAGTAAGCTGGTGTTGCATACAGTATGTGCGTCTCAGCATTGTGATGTGCTGATTTACTGTCATGTTCTACTAAACAGGATGTTGCAGTTGTGAGTTTCTTAGAATCCATCCATACCCCAAAGGGAATTTGCCTCTTTTGAGTCTCAACTCATCCTTTCTTCTGTTCCTTCCTCAGTTAGTCTAATAATCCTCCAGCGAGTGATAAGTATGGCTGGCCTACATACAGTACATCTTTTGACCCTTTCTTCAAATGGAAACTTTTTGTCTAGTTACAGACTTGGGGACATGAGATGTGGCCTGTGACACTTGTAGCAATCCATTCACTGTAAGAGAACACTCCCTTCTCACCATTTGCCATAGGCATATGCCCGATTGGGAATTTTAGATAGCCCTCTTTGGGAATTTCATTTACTTTCAGCTCCATTACATCACATTTTCAATATGAGACTTGTGAAACTGCATTACCAGATTTGGTGTATGGTCAAACCTCATCAAAGTTTTATACACTAAAAGAATTAACTATGACGGGAGGAAAATGCATTTTGTCTTGAAATTTTGATAAGTTCTAGGCAAGTTGTCAAGTAGATCTTGTTAACTCATTATAAGATTTTCTTTTGTTGAACTATGAAAGTCGTTCCTTGTGTTATGTTACCTTAGCAACAGGGTTAGCAATGCCATTATTGTCCAAGGTTTGAAGGGAACAAGATGTTGGCCCAACATGCAATTAGTTTTTGTCAGATGGTAATTAGGGGCAGTCATGGTAAACATAGGTGAAGTAAGAGGCATGCATCAGAGCTCATAGACACCCAAACCCAGGAGTTTTGGAGATTGCGTGAAAAATGTCTAGTTTTCAAAAGACAGTGTTGTGACTTCCATGCAAGCATGGAAGGGACATACATGTGGAGTAAATAAAAGGGTCCTCCCACACTACAGTAGTTTGCACAGTAGCCTAATATGTGGATCATGACATCATCTACTCAATGGTTTGTAAACAATAAAATCTGTGTTCACTACTCTACCAAATATACAGTACACATAAACCTGCAAAGATTTGTTGATTCTAGAATCAAGGACAAACCTGCTTGAGTGATTCAAGTTCTAAGAAACACACACCAATCTGTGCTCAAAGTCTAAATGGAATTCTTAGTTGTGCATAGAGTATGAATGGAATTTATAGTTGCTGAACAATTCCCTATTGTTGTTTGATAGTAACCATTGACCACTCTTGTCTTGTTACTGACTTTGCTACTTTTTCAAGTGTGATGTCTTTCTGTCAAAGTGATCTCCTTTCCACTCCCATAATATACTTGGTAATAAAATCATTTTACTTCCTGTAGTGGAAGTCTCATGACCTTTAACCATGTGATCAGTATCAGTATAATTATAGCCATCATGCAGCTGAGGGTAGAAATTCTACTTACTGTATGTATTTGACAGGGTACTTGTAGTTCCTAGAACACACTGACTCACGATACCAGCAGTACTTGTAGTCTTGGAAACAACACACCACAGGATTCTGTATTTATCAATTACTAGTTGCAAAAGAATCTTTGATATGAACTATTCCACTTACATTTTGAACCAAGCAAATGTGATACTATATATTAGTCTTTGTACAGTATGTTATTTCGGAACCTGACAAATGCAGTTATCCCTGTTTGAAGTAGCTTATCTGCAGAATGTATACATGTATGTCATGTGACATGAATTGTCAATGAAGCAGGGGCACAACCAGGATGAAATTTGTGGGGGGACCTAAGGTATCAAATGGAGGGTCACGGCATTGATCACTATCCTGGGAAAGGGGTTTAAGGGAGGGGTTCCCCTCCTCTGAGAAAATTTGAA
Source organism: Holothuria glaberrima (assembly GCA_009936505.3). Classification (NCBI taxonomy): domain Eukaryota; kingdom Metazoa; phylum Echinodermata; class Holothuroidea; order Aspidochirotida; family Holothuriidae; genus Holothuria; species Holothuria glaberrima. Next base: position 25,205 of record WURT03656093.1, read on the forward strand.
TGGTTACTGTAGGTTTCCTTTGATGCAAGCTGCTGAGCTACATTTTTCATCGTTGAAACTGAATTTATGTTCAAAAATTGTATGTAGATTTCATACAAAATGTGTTTTTCACACACATTTTATTTTTTTTTCTTTGTTCTTACATATTTGTTTAACCCTTTCAGGACCATGTACCTACTGTATATGTACATACCTTCACCCAGGGCCAACCACTTTGTTCATTGTGGTAATGAGTATGAGAATACTATTTCAGTCTTCATTTTCTCTAAGAAATCACCTTCCTCCAAAAAAGTGTTGAACACCAGTTTTGTTTAGAATTCAATAATCTTTTTGTTGATACCAAAATACTGTTTATACTGATTACCTTTCATAAACTCCAAGGTCAGAAGTGAGCCTTGGCCGGAATCCTTCGTAGTTACATGCTATATTGTACATACGCCGTGCAGTTGGCAAGGCTTTAGGCTAGTTTCAGTGCATGTTATCTTCGAACGTGTCAGAAGCAACATTCACCATACCATACATCATACAGTAGGTAAATTTGCGCTGTATACAATGAACCTAGACTCCAAAGTGGTGGCGCTATGTATATATTCATTTTCTCTACAGAAATACGTATGGAGTGGCTGCCGCCAATCAGCGACCAAGGTCCTGGAGCCTGGGTCACCTAATGGCGACCATGTTCCTGAAAGGGTTAAGACAAAAAATTTTTTTGTAGGTGGGGCCTAACAAACATTTGGGGGGGGCAACCCTGTAGCTATGCACCTGCAGTGGGCTAAATGGCATTCTAATGCATTGCAGAAGCATACAGAGACAGAAAATACCTTTCATCATTATGAAACCAATCACCATCAAATGCAGCCAGTAGTTTTACTTCCCCCAAACTATTACAGAACAAGAGATATTTATGTTGCATCATTTGGAAATTGGAAAGTTTGGATGAAGAAATTGTTCATGAGCTACAAAGCAGTGACCTTCTTTCTGTGCACTGTTTTTTAGAACTAAAGTTGTACCCAGCTGTCTTATTTGAATTGCCTGTCCCTCTGTGATGGCTGTAAACTTATGAATATTTTTGTGTACCACTGATACAATAATTCCTTAAAAGCTTTTGCTGACCTATGGCATATTTACATGTAACATGAACAGCGTTCAAAATAGCCGGTATCGCATCGCAAAATGTGACACTCTTTCTTTCACATGCCATGTACTTCACGAACTGCATAGCGTTAGAATACGATGCACTGCGTTTTGTAAATTATAAAAAGAATACAGTAGAGGTAAAGTATCAAACTCACACACACACACAGGAAGGCTTTGTCAGGAATGGACACATTTTCAGCAATTATTTTTAGAGAGAAAAAAAAAAAAGCCAAACCACAAGCTAGTATCCCACGTGTATTTCCATATCAATCACACAGAACAGGATCTTCAAGGGCTCCATGCTGTGCTTTTACAAATACATGATCTGTAAGGCCAATCTAGCCTACATGTGTTATGCTGTGTGAATGCTGTACAGTCAGTATGCTATCGGCGTAATGTAAACTAACAGTTGATAACTAATGAATTTCATTGTTAGGCAAAATTGCTACACCACAATGAAAAGTGCTATACAGAATCATTTTTGTGTAGCACTTTTTGCTACACCAAAATATTTCACTAATTCAAACGCTAAAATGAGTGATCTGTTACACAGCAGTGGAAGTTTCTGGTTAGCAGTTATCAAACTATTGTTGTGTATACACATGTCATCTATCCAATGCAAACTTAAATACTAATAACGTGATAATATAACACATTTCAAAGATTGAGGCTGATGTTTCATAATAATTATCACATGACTGCTTAAATGTTCGTAAAACATGGAAAGATGAAGTCTTCCTTCCACCTCCAAGCTATAGTAATAATGTTAAACAGCCTTCCAGTATAAAGCAAGAGATGAATTCATTTTACAGACACATACTTATCTCTTGTTACATATATGTTGCATTATTCTCATAAATTTCTAGTTTCTGTAGTGCAGAGTTTAGTAGACCTACTCTGTGCCTAGTCCTTGACAGTTGTTTCAGAGGTTCATTATTGCTTATGGTGGCTATTCCAAACTGAACATTAACGTCATGGAAGTTCAACACTTTGGAATAAAGACCCTAAAAATATTTTCATTTCAGTAATAATTAACTCAAAATGGTTAAATTTAACACAAGGGTAGTGGAATATTGCCCCTTAGATGTAGATTCATATGTTCAATTAGGAATATTCTTTGGATCACATAAGGAGCATTCAGAACATTGAGCCAACTCCTTGTACCGGAGTAGTATTGTTTAAAAACCTTTGCAAAATGACAACGGTGTGTTTAACAACCTTTGCAAAATGACAACGGTGATACAAGTGTTGGGCATTGACAATGGTACTCCGTACACCTTCCTAACTTGTCTCCCAACCCAGCATGGATGCTAGTTTATCGTCAGATGTCTCTTTTTCTAGTTTTATACCTATCATGTGCTCTGAAAGCTTCAAATTTGTGTTTGTGGGTTCAACTTTTTACAGTAAGACAAACCCATAGATGTTGATAACTATACTTTCATATATTCTGAAATCATTCCTTTAATAAAACATGTTATTAGTATTAAAGTTTGCATTGGATAGATGATATATGCACAACAATAGTTTGATACCTGCATACCAGAAACTTCCACTGCTGTGTAAAACTCAAGTCGTAATCTTTGCTTGTACCTATGTGTTCTATAGTACTGCATACGTAGCTTTATAAAGAAGTAGGTGAAAAATATTAGAAGTGGATCTAGGTGAATACTTCTGTTTGACTGTAAAAATTAAGGGTACATTTGTAGTGCAGTTTGTACAGTGAATGCTCTGCAATGACTTTTTGAACTCATTGAGCTGGCTCTTTGTTGTTCATTTCAAAGAAATGTATTCTCCAATAAGTCTACTGTGTTAAGTCTCATCTTCATAGAAGTGCTACTGTTGTAAGCAGAAATAAGTGGTGTAATTTCTGAAGTTGATTGAGATAATATGCCAAACAAAATCAAATGTTCTGTCAATGAGTAAATGCATTTTCCTGAAGTCTTAGAGAGATGATTTAGAGCAGTAGACTTGTATCAGGAGCAAAATATTTTTTTGAACAGTGAGCATCGAAAGATTCACATTTTTTTTTCTAATTATTACTTTGTAACCTCTAGGAAGACGCCACCATGAGGGAGATTGAGGTGGTCTCAATGGCTGCTGAGGGGCTGGAGAAGGCAGATCCATCACATTTTGAACTACTCAAAGTTCTAGGCCAAGGATCCTTTGGCAAGGTAAGCATACAATAAATTTCTTCATATGTAATCGCTTTTAGGTTTATCTAGCGTCTCAGTGGCTTGTCTTCTGTCAAACTTGCTACAATAGTTTATCAGGAAGCAGGTAAGTCTCTCTTAAGGCCAGGTCATACTTCCAAGTTTTTAATCACTATTTAGTAACAACTATATATGGGAATCCCTTTCTCTTCAGGACCAGTCAAGGATATGAAAACTCAAGAGTTGAGCAGTGTTCAACTTTCATAGCTTCGTAGCACTGAAAATTTGGATATCCCTACATTAAAATATACTGATGGGCGATGAGTATTTGCCTTTAAGATAGGAAGGGTGCTATGTAGGTATAATGCAAACATTCCAGATGATATTCTGGAGCACATGTAGATGTGCAATAGTAATCATAGCCAGTATAAGTACCTGATGTAGAGATCCACCAACCAAGTTTGCCTGTTTACCATGTAATGGGCCTTTCAATTCCCAGTTTTAGAGTGAATGCCCTTTGTCGCATATTCATGTGCAAGATCATGTGTTGACTACCTTGCCTGTTTCCATGTTGTCATCTTTCCTCTGTTCTTAAGCTACACATGTTTGAATGCCATTATGAATAACTTTCATTACTTTACCCAGAGGCAAAGTTATTATAAAACTTTTCCTTTAGACTCATTAAAAATACAATTTTAGATTATTAGTTGTTTCCATTACAAAGAAGTGTTGACATGATTGATATCTCTCAGGGTACAATGGCAGCTTATTTGTCTCATGAACATAGATGTTGAGAAAGAATGCCTGATAGCTGTTAAAAGGGTGACATGTTTTGGTTTTTGTAAAAGTGGAATTCCTCAAGCGTCTGAGTGATTGATTGGTGCCTGTCAATCGGAAATGAGCTTAAGTTTTATAGACATGAATTGTGATTACTCAGTATTAATGTAGCCTGCATGTGTTCCTCCCTAGGATGTTTCCTTGTGCCCTCTGATACTTTAGATTATAGAATGGGTAAGTTTGTGTGAAGGTAAATGATGCCTTAAGCCTCTAATAAAGAGTGTTTTAGAGTAACTTAATAGTTACCAAAAGTTGTTGATCAGTGAGTAATGAGTATATGGTACTGTATGCTAGGGGAAATAAACATACTTTGCATAATTTTCCAAGAATTTCAAAACCTGTAAGTCTGTTTGGCTCCGCATCACCGGCTGTTTACATATGTAGGACCATCCCAGTGCTAACATATTTTGCCGGATGTTTCTGGCAGGCAATTTGGGGAATTACTCATAAATAGGAGGCGACTAGGAGCAAAATAGATTCTGAAATCAGGTAATTGTTTTGAGAATTATTTCTGTCTTGTTTATAGCATAGTATGCTTTAACAAGTGAATAAGCAGTCATCCTAATATTGTTTTAAATGTCAGCGTAATTTTACTCTTCTCCTCATATTTCCAGCATTACATATTTCTTTCATGATATTTGTGAACATGAAATATTGCAAAATACAAGTAAACTAATGATTTATTCTGGACTCCACCAGTAAAGTGATTCAGATGTGGGCCTTTTATATTCATGAAACATTAATTGGCCTGTCAGTTGAACCCCTACCCAACAGCTACGCTAAATAATTCAGTGATGCACTTCTTGATTTATTCTGAATTTTGGAGGCCTCAAAATCACTTCAAGACAAATTTAGCACTCAGTTCAGTGAGGATGCTACATCTGGTCATTGGAACTGACTTCTGGTCACATTGGGGGAGGGGTACTAAATTGATCTCTGAAGGCCTCACTTCAGTCCTGGAATAATGCATTATAACAGCTGTAGCAAGGGGTAAGTATTGCCACTTAAAAATGTTCACACCAGTTACTCATGATGTTATGTCATGATTTTTCTCCCCTGAATGTAATAACATTAGGCAAAGAGGCATCTTAAAGGAATAAGCAGCCATTCCTAACTCACTTTGATATGTGAACTACCTGTTCATTCTTAAGGCCACTGAACTCCTTAGAAACTGAATGATGAGAATGGTTGGTAGCGGATACAGTCGCATAATTTTGAAACCTGTAGAATTGACATCTAGCATTAGCAACCTTTACCTTATAATGAAAGATGATACTACTATCGATGGAAAAACTGTTCTTCATGCTGGACTCGAACCAAAAATCAGTCGCTCTACGTGCGACTTGCTCTACCGACTGAGCTAACGAAGCATCTGTCGATAGAACTTTTATATCCAGCCCTATTTTGTTCAGAAGACTATTATAAGACAGTTCATTGTAATACACATTTCTGCATTTATTGACAGGTTAGTTGATCAGTTTCTGATGTATCAGTTGTTAAAATGAAAAAATGGAGAAAGGGCCGGGTTACTGTACTTTGTGTTTGTGTACTTTGTCGTACAGTATTAGAGCATACAATACATGATGAGAGCATTGAAGAACTCATCTCTTGCATAGCGAAAGTAACTGCGCAAAATACTGCAAAGAGAATCTCATATTAACTGTTGGGTACTAACTTCTCATGTACATACATTGATTTTACATAAGCTGTGGGATTCTGTGTATTCTGCATTCAAGCATAGAATTTAAAGAAGATCTGACAAGCTTATGTAACCAGTCTTTGTAAACAGAGTGAAAGCAACATTGTTGCTTTATGATTCTTAAGTGTGCATTTACCTTTGAATCAAAATAAAGAAAGCAATACGTCATATTGCAGTGTACAAAAAGAGTAATGTGATGCTGTCCCAGGATGGTTTGATAGAGTAATAGTGATCTTTCTTGTGTGAAGATTTGTCTAGTATTGTTTGCCTCTTCAGGCTTCCACATAGCAGTCAACCTGTGACATGTTGTTCATAAGTTGTTGATAATTTGCTTATAGGGGTTTTCACATAAATTTCCGCATTTGTCAATTGTCATGGTGCTGGGTACAGCTCTTGGGCAGAAAGCGTGTGAATGGTTCTGACCCATGGTAGGACAATACATACAACTGTGATACAGTGAACACTTGGCCATTTAAATGCCTAACATGCTAAAATATGTAACACAGTGACATGGTAACAAAATGTCTACACACCACATGCTTGCCATGCTCTATAGTCTTACAGCAGCCTTAACTGAACAATCCATACCTGTATTCAAAAGCAAGGAACAGATTGGTTTACGATCAAAGATTTATCTTCCAGGCCGGAATGTACAATTACAAAGACTTGAATTAAGATTGAATGCAGTTGTTTTATCATCTAAATGATAATTGTCTGTGGGTTTCAACACAAATTTTACCTGTGGTATGCAGAAAGGCAGTGTGACATCATACAAGAGTAGATAAACATGTGACCTCCAATTCTTTGTCACAATGACATGACTTCCTGTTAAAGGGGCTCATTGAGTTGGTTCACAAAATTCATGATTTTTTTACACCTGTTGAGATTCACTCACATCTTGATGGTAAATGATCAAACTAAGAGATTCTGTCCATCTGACTCACAACTGAAATGGTAATGCTAGGGTCATTAATGATTAAAATTACATATTTCAAATTCGTGACCAGACACTTTTTACCATTATGTAGCAATCATATACAATCCCATTCCACAGAAACTACAGTTTCTCACATTTTTGGTGACTATAGGAAGTGAAACATGAGTAGTGAGTCTAATTAGAAGCATTGTCATGCAATGGTTTCCTTCAAACTCGTCACAAAAATAGTAGATGTCAACTCAATGAGCTGCTTTAAGACCTCTGCACAGTTTCAAAGACACAACTGAGTTGTGATGAAATGCTTTTGAAGGTCAAAATCATGGGGAGGATGGGGGAGGGTAGATGGAAAGGACAGTGATTGTATTGTAACTAAATGGTTTACCTGGACAATGGTCAATTAATATCTGTTTTCGTTTGATCAATCCCCAAGAAGTTCTAACAGTGGATGTTTGTTGGAGGAAACTTGTAACTTGTGGAGTACTACACCTTGGTGGAATACCACACATTGGTTGGGTGTCACAACCGATGGGGTAGCACACATAGGTGGAATACTAATTGATATTTTGTAGCTACTGTACTTTGGAGTATGTTCCTGTGTCAGCTATGATGCCAAATATTGAAGGGGTTGCCTCAGTACTCCATGCGATTCCTGATGGGAAAGGGGAGGTGGGGGTACCCGACTCCAAGAACATAGGACTAGAGTAGCTCAAAACAGTTTGTTGGGTACAGGTCTGCGACAACTTTTCACTGTTGGTTGTGTGTTAACTGCAGTCATCTAGAGGAATTGGCCCTGTGATGAATTATTTTTGTCCAGGTGTTATGTGTAAAACACTCAAATACTAGGTCACAAAGTTGTTTGCAAAAAAGAAAAGTAATATGCTAGGTAGCTGTCCTCAGTTTTTCTTCCCCTTAAAACATGCAATTGAGAGATTTTGAGAGCAAATTGTGAAAATAATGATCATTGTTCTGAATTCCTTGCAGGTCTTCTTGGTTCGTAAAATAACTGGAACAGACAGTGGCACATTGTATGCCATGAAAGTACTTAAGAAAGCTACCCTTAAAGGTAAGTTAACAAGTTTCATTACTGTCACTGTGATAAAGGATAAATTAATTAGGCAGAGTATTATCTACACTGTATTCATTAAAACATGCTTTGTGAAAAGATGAAAAAAAAAGAATGGAAGCAAGTCCAGGTTGTGTAACAGACGTAAAGGCATGGTAGGCACGTGTGAGAAGTACCTAAGGTGCAGGGAGACTATTGAGATGTAAGGAACTGAGCGATAATTCAGTACTTTTAATTATAGATGTCTTGCGAGTTCAGTAACCTTGTCACCCAGTCTAGATTTCTAGTTTGTAGGTCATGTACAGCAGTACCCTATGCATTAACACTGAAATTTGGAATGGTATGGAGACGCAAATATTTTCTACTTACGAAGAATAGATAAGTTGGCAAGTGGCAAACACCCTCTCTTGAAAGTAACTAGATTTGACATTTTTGCTGCAAGACTTGTCTGATGTAAAAAGGAAAAAGTGAAGGAAAAGAAAAGAAACACGGAAATGTAAATGCCCTCAAAAATTCTCTCTTCACTCTTCGAGAGGATGGTTATGTCATAGTCATTGTGTACTGTCACTGCTATTGTTATTAATTACAAGCAAGGGAGCTTTTGTCTGGAATTCATATCCATCAGTCTGTAAATAAACATGCCTTCCGCTTTTCTTCTCTGCCAAAGCAGGCTTTTAAGTAATTCGTTGAAGCTCGGTACGATATATTTACTAATTAGGAATCTGTGAAGTCTTATCTGACGAAGGTTTTGAACTTTAACAAGCAATATGGTATCAAATGAGGTAGAAAAACTTCACTTTGTGGAAATTTCCTGTTCAAAACTTCAGTTTAAATAGAAGGTTTTGTGTCTTTGGCCTCAGTTTATGAATTAACTATGTAAGATAATTGATACATGTATTCATTTGAGAAATTTGAAGAATTCTTATTACTTGACAAAGAAGTAAAACAGAATAGTTTTTGTCCAGTTTGTAAAATAATAAAGTATGGGAATATATATTTTTTGGGGGTGATGGAATTTCAGTTTTGCTGAGAATCAAGAGTTCATGTTGTGTTGGTGATAGGTGTCATATGGGTAATATTTTGTGTTGACATACAACATATCTTAAGGAATTAAGGAACACCGGTAGACTGTACAAAGCATGTGAATATTTTATGAGACTGTACTTTCTGTTGACCATCAAGGCTCAGGAGGAACATTGAGAAAATTTGCAGGCGTAGAGTATAAACCTCAGGAAAACTAGTAATGAGATAGATCACTTATGTACTGTACTTGAGATACAGGTTTATTTAGTGTGTTAAAGTACCATATTATATTGGAGAAGGTAAGAGCCATCTTATGTCATGAGAGGTGATGAGTTGTAGCAGGGTTTTCTGAGTGTATGTGTATTTCCAGGGGTACTCACATTGTTTTCAGAGGGCACAGGAACTCTTAGCCAAAGTTGTATTATTTCATTTGCAAATGAACAGACTGAACATGATCCGCACAACCAGTAGGTGAAATCTGTTCTCTGCTAGGTGATATACTCTATCCTACTGTCACTACGGTTTACCTCCATTGGAAGTCTCAGTACTGTATAGTAGGAAATTTTTGCAGGGGTTTAATTTTCTCGCTTTCTGTGACCAAAAAACCAATCGCGAAGTTAAGACCCGTGAAAATACTTCCCTTACTATTTACAAGACTGTGCTGGTCGATGCAACAGCGAATTCTTCACCCTGCAAATATGGGTTAAAGGTTCAGAATCGCCAAAAATTAGCCTGGTGGAAATTTCCCGCTATACAGTATTCAGTATCTTTCACCTGACAAAAGTTACATGCACAGTTAAAGTTTATAAATGCCGTGTTTTATGTGAGAAAAGAATACTTTTGCGCCCTTCGGGTCTTCCTCGTTGCTGATGTATTCCATAGGGGCTACACTCATGGGTCACATGAACTGCAGGGGTATACTGGTTAAGTAAGGTGGATAACCGTTGGTCTTCAGTGTTTGAAGTTGTTCAGGATAAACTTACTGAAACCTTTACAGTTTTACACTCTGTTATTCAGATATTTGAATCATTGTGGTAGGTTTGATCCATCTGTTTCTAGCATTTCTCAGTTACAGACTTGGTTATTGTTTTACTCAACAGTGAGGGATCGTGTCCGAACAAAAATGGAACGGAACATTTTGGTTGAAGTTAACCATCCTTTCATTGTTAAAATGCATTATGGTGAGTTCATAAAATGTTAATACTATCTTGCAGTTTTGGTGAACACGTGGCCTAGGTTTCAGTCCTGTGATACCACTTAATGTTTGTCCAATTCCCAGTCAGATCTTTACATTATACTTGTAAACAAAATGGTTGATCTCAATTACCTATCACCACCCAGGGTTTAAATTGTAACCTGAGAGGTGGCCTGTCATTTGAATATTGTATGTTTGGTGTTTTCTTCTAGAGACTGTGTTTTTAGGAGTAAGGTTACTTTTGACCCCCCCCTCCCCCCTTCCTTTTGCCTGTTTCATCTCAGTTTTACAGGGGTAGATGAATTTAAGTCAAACTACATTGCAAATTATATTGTCACAATGGACATAGTAATTTGTAAGTACTGGTTTAAATACGAATTGTCCCATATCGCTTCAATTCTTATATTATGTACATATTAATTTGAGGTCAGATGTTGAGTGACGTAGAGAGTACACTCCATCAATTATACCTTTACACTCTGCATGAAGTCATCACCTAGATTACTTCTCTTAAATAAACATCTCAGGTTCAGATTTAGCCAAGAAGCAGCTGCTTTGACGTCATAGTCTTGTTTCCTATTTTCGGCAGCGTTCCAGACAGAAGGCAAACTGTACCTTATACTGGACTTCCTGCGTGGAGGCGATCTCTTCACAAGATTATCCAAAGAGGTTTGTTTCCCCGTCGTTATCACTTAATTACTTCTTTTCTGTTAGAATGGAAATGCAAAAATTCAGTGAGGGAGAGAATAATGTAAGGACAGGAACCATACTGTTTTGTCAATATGTGATTGTTTGCTTTGAAGTTGTCCAAACAACTTGAAAAGAGGCGGCTTACCCATACTAGAGATAATGCTTTGATCTAGAAGGTTTCATGCATCACACTCTTAGCATGTGTAACAATTGTCACATCTTTGTTTCTCCTTTGAACGTGATACATTTATGGCATAATATCCTTGTATCAATGCATGTTTCCTGAAGTCTTGTTGAAATGTAAAATCAAGTAACCAGAGGGGGGGGTAGGGGGCCTGGAGTCCCCAGTCAAATGTCTTCCCCCCATCCCCAATGAAATTTAAAGGTAAAAAAATATTGGGCAAAATTTGTATAAGACAAAAATAAAGAATACTTAGCTGAAACTCACAAGGCCAGAGAGACTGGAAAGTGCCATTTCCTGCAATCTGAGAGGCTTTTTTATCAAAAAATTTTCTCTGTATGCTACGCACCAACCGATGGTGGCGCTTCGCTTTGATAGTGTCATTACTGCTTGCCCCTACTTCAATTTTTCCCCTCTCCTCAGCCCCCCTGATGAAAAAGTCTGGTTATGCCACTGAGAGGTACAATCTTACGTGGATTATCTTTAGCTTGATATCTATTGAGGCAACTTGGCAAGGATCCCCCTGAAATGAATAGTTTACTACCCAAAGTTCCTTACATCTCTTCAAGGTTTCGTAGGTGTTACTTTTTGGCAAAAATTCATTGGTAGGAGGGACGACTCTATTGCTTGCCTTCTCTGACAGCTGAGTGTTGAAACAAGGCTTAATGTGTCCTGCAAGAAAATGGAAATGTTGGGACTATTACAGATTTTATGAAGCTCAAAATTTATATTTTATTTTAAAATTTAAAATTTTAGGATTCCAGATGTGAAGTGGTCATTTACGTCTTGTGCCTTCTTCCGAGCCATTACTCAAGTTTTGAATCAAGACATATGACTGCCAGATACATGTAGCATGTGATAAATTATAGCTAAAAAGGTTCCTTTTGCATGCAGTCCTCAGTCCATTCAATTTAGTCTGAATCATAAAGAAATAAATGTTTAAGTCAAAACTCCATCACCTTTGACAATTCACAAAACGAAAGGCAAAAAGATGGAGGGTGAGACCAAGATGGGACTGGGTGGAGATTCCCCCCCGTGTATCTTGCAATGAAAACACTGTTACTGTAAATGTAGAAATGATGTAACATATGTGAGAATGAATCACTGGTAGTTAATAGAATGGTTGTTGCGGCCTATACAAGAAATCGCAATAACAGTTCCTGGAATTTTTCCACAATTCTTCATAGCATGCGTTATGTCATGAGAGTTTATTTTAGAGATGAGAAAAGGCTTTGAGGACCACAGCACTGATGCTCTATCAATGAATAACTTCTCATCTGTTTTATCACAAGGTATAATAAAACTTAGCAAAAGATTATTTGCTTAGCCAAACTCCCTAAATATACATGTTTCTCTGATAATTGCTTTGTGAATGATTGAAAGTTTTGTTAAGAGTATGGGAGACCTTCCTTGTTTTCTTTGTGAGGATAAGATGTTAATATTTAGATAGAAAGCAAAGAGTGAAACATTTTATATCCAAATCTTTTTCCTTAAATTTATTTAATATGTCATTAAATGACATTCCATAGTCTGTCATTACAACTAGTTACCTGTTATGATTATAAGCCTGTGTAACTCATGCTTGTTGGGGTAGATGAGGTTTGGTTATGTTTGATGGTGGTGAAGATCTCCTATGTTAATTAATCCTCTGTCTATCAGATCATATAAATGATGTTAACAGGTTCAGTTGATAGGTCAATGTTGCCCACCTTCAGAATCCTATTGCAAGTGTGATATGATGGACTGATATTTCAATGAGTTTTTCAAAGAAACAGGTATTAAAAGCTAGGGAAAGGATTTTCACTTCTAAATTACTGAAACATCTGGAATGATATCAAAACTGCTAACAATTTGGGTACTAACTCAGATATAAAAGCATGTGGGCCACAAAGTGAATAAAATGTTTTTAGAAATAAAAGTGTCTTAGTTAGGACTGCACAGGATATCCGGTCCAGCCGGATTATCCGGCCGGATAATGAAAAAATATCCGGTTCTGGTTCCGGCCGGATCTTTGAAGAAGTCTGGCCGGATTGTTCTCAAATTCTAGCCTGAATTAATATCCATCATCAAAAGATAGAGGTTACTTCACAGATGAATTTGAAACCTTTCCAAAAGTTTTCTAGCCATGTAACATAGCAGGAAATTGTCTCATGTTATGTAGGTAATTGTGGCACTGACACAACATCCATCGTTTGGTCTTACAGCCTTTATAGGTATGTCCAAAATAAGTGGAGTTAACAATGAAGGCATTCAAAGTTAGCTTATGT
>WURT03656094.1:0-18627 GCA_009936505.3 Holothuria glaberrima
CTTGTCATGTGGGTGACTCAATATTGTTACAATATATCATATGGCAAGGAATCACTAAGCCTTTTGGCTTTCTAGTTAATGTATAAATTTGTCATGTTGATAGGAAGAACCCTATTGTTTTTGGTAGAGGTCAAAGGTCATTTGAGGTCACCAGAGGTCTCCAGAGTTCATAGACCGAAGACCTCATAATCACGATATCTTAAAGGAGGAATGAAGTCCTGACACTTCATGAAGTCCTAACCCTTCATATTTGGTATATAGATTTGTCATGTTGAGAGAAAAAAGCCTATTGTTTTTGGTAGAGATCAAAGGTCATTTTAGGTCACCAGAGGCTAAATTGGGAAAACCTTGTGAATGGCTTGTAAACACAATATCTCAAAATAGCAATGTTGGACACTTTTTATATATGGTGTATAGATTCGTCTTGTTGAGAGGTAAAACCCTATTGTTCTTGGTGAAGGTCATAGGTATTTGAGGTCACCAAAGGTCAAAAGCCTAAAACCTTGTTAACATGATGTATGAAGATGGGAAAGACAAGCTATTTATACTTAGTGATAGATTTGTCATGTTGAGAGGAGGAACCCTCTTGTTTTTGGTGGTGGTCAGAAGTCATTTGAGGTCACCAGAGGTCAAAAACTGAACTATGTAAACATGACATTACGAGGGAGGAAGCATAGACAAATCTCATCTAAGACATGTTTTTTTTTTTAAATTTTTTTCATCATTTAAGTTTTGGTGGGGTTCAAAGATCAGTTGAGGTCAGCAGGGGTCAAATTGTGAATGCATCGTAAAAAATGATGTTGTCAAGAAGTATAAATTTGAGGGATGAACCTCTGTGTAACCAAGCATCCCCCATTTGTCAAGGAATCACTAAACCTTTGGGCTTTCTGGTTGACAGTTGATACTTGGTCAAATCTGTCATACAGAAAAGGCATGAGAGGGAAAAAGATTAAAGTTTTATTTGTAGTGACATGAATTTACTGAGATAACATTTGAATTTGGGAACTTACTGTAAGTTGTGCTTAAACCCAGTTGTGCTCATTCTGTCATAACGTTATGTCATTATTATCTCATCTCCCTACATGTAATGTACTGTATAGGGAGATGAGAAAACCAAACATCAGAATTGTGAACTGAAGGTATGTCTGAGTGTCTGTAGTCCAGTGTGTGTGTGTGTGTGTGTTAACAAAAAGGTATGTTGGAAATTCCTCCTAAACTATAGGTCTGATGGAGTTCAAACTTGGTGGGTAGGTACTTCGCCATGAAAATTGGTACCTGTTCAATTGATGATGTCATTGGTTAAAGGTCAGATTTGCTAAAAGTTGGGTATTCGCCATTATTTGCCTATCAGTACGTTAGAAATAGTATAAAACAATGTATGCATGGACTGATGAGATAATTTTTCGAGGAAAAAGGAATCTTTTGGATGGCGATGTCGTGTGTGTGTATGTACGTATGTCTGTATGTATGTATTTGAGCTTGCTTATAAACATGATATCTCAATTGTGAGGGATCTTATACCAGTGTTCGACCGACTATTCAATAAACGGTAATTACCGATTACCGATTATTCAATAACACAATCGATTATTAACATGTATGGGAAGGTCGTGTCTTCTCGCTGTCTATCGTGTATCTCTAAGCTAGCACTGTACATACACTGCATGATGACAACCTTCACATTGGAGTTGAACCACATTATGAACAGTTCTGTACATTCTAAGCACGAAATATTAATTTTTTTTGTATTATTTCCTCTTGAAATACTGAGGTAAAATCAACCTTAAATACTTGTTTGCCAACGATGTAACAGCTAACCTTATACAAAGAGTTGTCTGTCTGCCTGTTTTCATCCACGCATTACGTCAAAAGATTCCATACACATGTTCTGTACTGTTGTACTATAGTAGTGCTATATAGTAGCCTATCCACCCAGTTCCATGCAAAAAATACGTAACTACCTTAGCACTTCAGGGTTACAAAAATTTCACTCAGTTTACCTGATGGAGGCATCTCATGGTTCAGTTACGATATAAATATATTTTTTGTAAAGTGTCTTGCCCAAAACTTACGTCTTATTCTATTATTACATCTAAGGTCCACCAAATAAAATGCCAAAGTAATTCCCGATAAATACCCGTAATCGAAAAACTGTATTGCCAGTGGTGCGTGAATTTACACGGGGCTGCTTCCCTTCTTTCATTCATGACCAACACGCTACGTAATAACCGGCAATGCACTAGCCTTACGTGATGTATTACGCACACACCTTACTCGGTGTACTTGTGTAGGTGAACAACTTCTCAAGAAAACTTTCTTGAGTTACGTATCACGTACTAAGGCAATCAATCTATGCATGTGCGTACTGTACTGTATTATCGATAATTAAAAACTTAACTGAAGGAATGTGGGAAGTGGCATAATTTATGCAGGTTAATGAGCCTCGAGTTTCCAGATTTCCAGTTGCTACAGTACAGTATGTGCACCAAATGTGTACTGGTGATATAGCAATGTACTGAAGCTTGAAAAAACGTAGCGAAGTCATTGTCTGTACAATTTGTATGAAGATGTGCAGCATTGTCTGTGGCATGTACACTGCGAAGGTAATACTGTGCCCTTTGACGCACCTAAACTGTGCTGCACTAGAAGTTGCGGCATCAATTACAATCCTCGCTGTCATTATAAGAGCTTTAAATTTGGCTAGTTTTGTGAGTATCAGTGCTGGTATTTTGGGCGAGAACTTTTAAGAAATGTTTGTTTTGGGGATTACAAAGTTTTTTTGCAGAAACTTTTAATTGTTTTTGAGCCCCTTTCCAGTTTTTAAGTAATACGGTGGTGGTAATTGGTGGAATAAAAAAATTTTACTGATGCCGATTATTTACCGATTGTGTGATAATCGGCCCGATGCCCATTATCTAACAGATGATCGGTTGAACACTAACTTATACTTTGCCTGTAGATGGCCCATATTCAGTAGATGACCCTTATTGTTTTTGGAAGGGGTCAGATGTCATTAGGGGTCACCAGAGGTCAAAAGGTCAAAACCTTGTAAACAAGATATTTCAAGGAGGGTAACAGTAGGGGATATCATACATAGTACGTGGAAGGCCCATATTCAGTAGATGATCTCTGTTATTTTTGTTGGAGGTCAAATGTCATTTGGGTTTGACAGAGGTCAAATAGTAAAAATATTGAAAATTACTCGTATACACGATATTGTGAGGAGGGTAACTGTTAGGGATTTCATACTAATGGATGGCACATATCAAGGAGGTCGACCCCTATTTTTTTGCCCGAGGTCAAAGGTCATTTGGGGTAATGAGAGGTTAAAAGTTCAAAACCTTGTAACCACTATATTTTAAAAATAGTAACAATGAGGGATCTCATACTTATACCGGCTGCCCACTTAGCGACCAAAGACTTGTGAGCTCTTGCGATTCCTTGCGAGCTCCTGCAACCTTGAGAAGATCGCTAAGTAAAATAAAGGGAGAAAATTAGCAATCTTCTCGAGGTCGCAGAAGCTCGCAAGGAATCGCGAAAGCTCACAAGCCGTTGGTCGCTAAGTGAGCAGCCGGCTTTAGTATGTGGTTGGCCCATATGCAGTTAATGATCTCTTAAGATTCTGGTGGAGGTCAAAGGTCATTTGGGGTTACAAGAAATCAACAGGTCAAAATCTTGTAAGCATGATATCTCAAAAAGAATAAATTAGGGATCTCACACTTGTCATGTGTATGACCCATTTTCAGTAGATACTTCAATTTGTTTTTGGTAGAGCCAAAGGTCATTTGGAAGGGAAACAGTGATAGATCTCATACTTCAGTTTTAAAGGCTTATTCTCAGTAGATGGTCTCTGTTGTTTTTTGGCGGAGGTCAAAGTTCATTTGGGGTCACTAGAGGTCAAACTGTGAACAGAATTGTAAACATGATATCTTATTGGAACCATGGTACTAAAATTATATCCTTGTGGCAAGGAACCACTAAGCCTTTTGATTTTCTGTTAAAAATAGTGTTTTTTGTTGGTAAGGGTAGGAGGGTCAGACTTCAAAATGTTGGTCAAAGGTCAAATAGCCTAAATGCTTGCATGCTTAATCATTGGTATTGTATGTCAAAAAATTAAAGTTCAAAGTTCAATTGAGCTACAGTAAAATTGGTTTTCGCCCATTATTAGCTGAATGGTGATGCTCTGGTAGTAAGAAAGTGTCATGACAACCCACCTTACACTTTTTCAAATCTACTTTAATATTCTCAACTACAGGGGGTGTAAATATGACCTGTATTTGTTACCTTCTCCACATGGCCAATGATCTTAACTATTACTGATGTAATGGTCACATTGTAGTACTTGCGATCTTCTGTCAAGTGGGCTTAATATAAAATGTACAGATCATTATACATTTCAGTCTAAAGTTCAATATATATTTTAAAAGCTAGAGCTTCTGGGGCTTGGCCCACTTAACTCACTGGGGCATTACCTTTTACCCCACTAGGGACCCTTCAAAAGGCTACTAGATGCTACATTTGCCAGTGGAGCATTAGCCTGTCTGTGGCCCATGAGATATCCGGATAAAATGTGGCCCCCCAAGGAACATAATTAAGAACCCCTGGTCTACATTGTAAAGTAGGGCTACAGTATCACCACAAATGCGTGCAGATTATACTGCAGAGTACATGATATGGTGTAGTCTCTGCTGTGTAGTTGTGTTCTGGACTTATAGAAGGTCCAGTGTATTTCAGGATGTACAGTTACAATATATTTGCTTGAGGGAAATTTTCTAATGTAAATGTGGTATCACTTTTTTGCCCTCATGTAGAAGCTTTTCATGTATTGCTACCATGTTATGGGTTAATTTATTAGTCAGTTTTGCCAGATGAACTGCCAGGCATTCACACATGAATTCTTTGTGTACATGCACATATTCAACACATACTTTACAAGAATGCAGCAAGATCCTAAAACATTGAATATGCCACATTGCTGGCAATACACCAGATTTGTGAATGTTCCACTTACTGTATGTGTGCTTTGCAAGACTCTAGATCAGGGAAGGCTTGATTCAGTGTGTTGTACAAACAGAAGGTGTATGATGCAGTGTAAACTTGGCCAAGAACTTAGCTAAAATAATTCATACATGATTGCTGTTGTGTTTAAAGATGGTTCAGGAGATGATGTGTGGTATTTTATCCCTACAGTCATTGCTGCAAACTCATGATGATATTGCATCAGGTAATATGGGCCAGACAGAAAGCTTTTTGGATCCTAAGCAGGCCCAAGATCCTTCTTACGACTTTGGAGATTCAGTCAAGATGGTAGGAATTCGCAAGGTCAAAGATCAACCTCTGGTAGGTATATGAGTTTATTGGTTGATTTACATTATGTAATGACTTTCTGCTTCTGCTGATTCCTTAAACTGCATAAGTCTGATTTGTTTTTCAGTTTTAAGAGGATTATGGTTTTGAAACTTTCCAAGAAGAATGCAAGGAGTTAAGGTTGTGAAGGGACTGAGTGGTTGTTTGTTTGCTGCTTTTATACCAATATTTTGTCTCAGAGTATCATGATGAATGGACATAGATAAATTAAAATCTGTTAGTCTAGTATGAATCCCCTAGTTTGTAGTACTTTTAGTACATGGTCATACTGGTTAAGACTGGGCCCAATATGCAGGGTCCATGCAGTCTTAAAAACCTTGAAATTACCTGAATTTGAATTGATCATCTTCATGGGGGCATCATGGCAAATCATACTGTAGGAATATCCCAACATCTCTATTAACCAATACTATACAATTTGATTGATGTAAATGCAAACAACATTACTCTTAATTGGTCAGTTATTGTCAGTGATGATGGGAGCAGTCAGCGATGTACACTACTTCTTGCAAAGCAGATAGTCCACACACTGTATCATGTAGGTATGGTTTAGAGCAAATTTAACCCACTACAGAATACTGTAGCCAGGACACCAAGGTGCATTAGAAAGGTGTTTTTCTTTTCTATTAGAGGAGGAGCTAGAATTAGACTTAGTGGGAAAGAACTTTACTGTCTGGGACAGGATTTCTTGCCCTTTAATTTTGGTTCGTCATTTGTTGTGTTAAAGTGTGAACTTAAGAATGCTAATCTTCAGGCATCATAGTGTTTATTGATTCCTTGCCGAAGGCAGGTAAGGTATCTATGCAATGGTGATATTGTGTTTGTATGTATGTGTGTATGTGACACTTAGCTTTAAAACACGATATCTCAAGGTAGCAATGACCGACAATTTTCTTATTTGGTATATACATTTGTCATATTGAGAGGAAGAACCCTATTGTTTTTGGTGGAGGTCAAAGGTCACTAGAGGTCAGAAACTGAAAACCTTGTAAACACGATATCTCAAGATGGCAATGACTGAGTTTTCATATGTGGTATATAGATTTGCCATGTTGAGAGGAAGAACCCTAACTTGTTTTTGGTGAAGGTCAAAGGTCAGCTTAGGTCACTTAGGTTGAACTACAAAAACCTTGAAAATGGCTTGTAAACACGATATCTTAAGATAGCAATGACCAGCACTTTTCATATTTGGTATATAGATAGGTCATGTTGAGAGGAAGAATATAGATATGTCATGTTGAGAGGAAGAACCTTATTGTTTTTGGTGAAGGTCAAAGATTATTTGAGGTCACCAGAGGTCAAAACCGAAAACCTTGTAAACACGATATCTCAAGTTAGCAGTGACCGACAGTTTTCATATTTGATATACAAATTTGTCATGTTGAGAGGAAGAACCCTATCGTTTTTGGTGGAGGTCAAAGGTCACCTGAGGTCACCAGAGGTTAAACTGCTAAAACCTTGTAACTGGCTTGTAAACACGATATCTCAAGATAGCAATGACAGACACTTCATATTTGGTATATAGATTCGTCATTTTGAGAAGAAAAGGCCTATTGTTTTTGATGGAGGTCTAAGTTCATTTGAGGTCACCAGAGGTAAAAAACTGAAATTTTTTAAACACGATGTCTCAAGGTAGCAATGACCAACAGTTTTCATATTTGTTATGTAGGTTTGTCATGTTGAGAGGAAGGACCCTATTGTTTTTGGTGGAGGTCAAAGGTCATTTGAGGTCACCAGAGATTAAACTGTAAAAACCTGGTAAATGGCTTGTAAACACCATATCTCAAGATAGCAATGACTCATGTGAGGTTACCAATTGTTAAATTATGAAAATTTGTAAAAAATGATATAGCCTAGAAGAATAAATTTGAGGGATGAACCTGAGTACAACAAACTAACCCCTTTTGGCAAGGAATCACTAAGCCTTTGGGCTTTTTGGTTTTATTTTTATTTTCTACATCTACTCTTACTGAGATACTAACTAAAAATTTGAAAAAATAAATGTTCTTGAGAAAAATTTTGAGTTCTAGAAGTTTGCCTCAAAGGTCCCTTTGTAGTTAGTTAGTTAGATGGGGTTTTATACCTCAACTAGGTCCCTTTGTAGGTAGGGAAAGTGAGTGAACTCTGCACATTGCCATTTGAGTTAGAATGGTCCCTGAAAATGTCAAGTTAAGTATAAGGTGCAATGGACAAAGCAGGAATGTGTTTGCCTTATTTCATCTCTCTATCTGTCAACCTACCACAATCCACATTCTAGATGTCTCTGTCCGTAGTATGGACAAAAGTTTTAGTTTGGTGTACAGGTTCTGGTTTAAGAAATTAGACCAGTTTTGGAAAAAAATGTGTCAGTTACAAGATTCATAATTGTTTTTGACATCAGGGAGGTGTTAGGAAGGAGACACAACCACCAAATCTGTCAGGCAGTACATACTTGAAAATAAAGTAAAGTATATAATGAATAAAAAAATGTGTCAGTTTCCATTTCTATGGTAAGCCTCATTGACTTCCCCTTGCTAATGATGGTCTGCCACTTAAACACTTGAGTTATCCTGAAACAATTGCATTTATTTAGACATTCTTTGGTGTGATGTTTTTTACTAATAAGGGCCAACTTGGTTTCATCATGATTTTCAGCTAAATGGTGGCTGTTAATGAACTTTTATTTTAAATAATGTGTTTTTGTTTTGTCTGGACAATTTGGCACAATTTAGTATGTTGTCTGCTTTCAACATTGTTCAATTCTAAATATTATTGTCAATTTTGGAATTTTTACTTTACTAAGAAACATACTTGAAATGAAAGTTTTATGAAAATTTCAATAAAGGTAAAGTGACATGATATTTATTGCAACGAGTAACAACAAAAGTATAAACATTTCACATTTCTGTGTGAGGATTGGCAATGAACATTTTACTGGTTTAATGAAAGTACTTTTTTCACTTATTTTTGCAATAAGTCACTGATATTATCTGATCATAGTAGTGTGATAAAGATTTTGAAGAGAAAAGCAAGATCACCATTGGTAATGAACATTGATTTAAAGTAGTGGTTCCAAACTGGGGTATTATAGACCTCTAGGGGGGCATTTTTCAACTCAGGGGGCAATGGGCGCTAAGGGGGTGGCTTGAAAAAAATGAGATTTTAAGTTTAGTTGGGGCTGGACAAGATCTCAAAAGGTTCCTCTAGCTGAGCTCTCAAATTAGTTTGCATTCAAAGGAGATAAAACGGAGTCAGCAAGGCCATTGGGTGTAATGTTTCTCCCTGTTAAGGTGCACAACAAAGTTTGTAAATTATCTTTATTGCCAGATAACAGGATTTGCTTTCAAAAAATTCCTGGCCAAGAATGCTCATGTTCCCATCCATGGCAGGGTAGTGTTGCAAAGGGACCATGGCTAAAACTTACCATATCTCTAAAGTTTTTGTTGACTTGTGCCTCAAATTATCTTTGTATTTTGGAGGAACTTGTTTGCTAAATATGTTCGATACATTAATAGGTTTTTAGTCGTTTCCTGGTCTTTCACATGATTTTCTCTTTCCTGTCTTTCTTTATACCCATGGACTTATACAGAGCCCCCCAACAGATCCCAGTGATCCCATTGTGATCGTTAGTATGATAAGACCAAAGAATATGCCTCTGGTGAGTTGCATTGTGGGGAAAATGTGATCGGAGCAGTTGTTTTAGCATTTACCGGTGGCAGTGCTACTTTCTTTTGACAGTCCCTTGCCTGATGCATTTACCCATCTACCCCGTCCTTCCCATACTGTTGATATTATCCTTCAAATAATAATTTTTTGGTGATTTGCAGTGGCTTATGAAAAAGAAAAGTTCATCATGATATCATTTCTGAAACTGACACATGACATACATTTTTATTTCTTCTGAAAGTAAGGCCATTTTGAAGATTTGCATCGTGGTATTGGTGTGACACAATTAATGAAAGCTGTTCATATCCTTCTTACAACTCCATGCCTGCTAAATTTGTGTGTTTCTCCTTACCTTTACATTGTTACTGCTTTCCTATGTTAGATGAGGTTTTCAAAATGCAAAAAGTTTACAGCTAATTGCATTGTGATTGTGATGATTTTTACTTGATGTACTTTTTGTAAGTTGTATGAAGGAAACTAAACATTTTCTTTTAAGTAAGGCTAGTTATACAGTGCCAGTGTGTGGAATGAGCGATTGTTGACAAAGTGTGGCTGCACTACAGTAGTAGAAAGTGTCATAGTGGGTGGACCAAGGCAATGGTACATTTCAGTTATGGAATTAGTTATTTATCGGAATTTATCTACAATTGAGGTTTATTGAAAAGGCAAAAAAAAAAAAATGGAACATGTAATTTTATTTGTGTAATATGGAGGTGGGTATCCAATCTGTAGGTAAAGACTTCTTACATAATCATACTAACAGTGTGGGCTTTTGCATAATACTGGTATACTTAAGAATTTTTCCCCAGGGAAAATTTTCTAAAAAATTAATGATGGATGAAGATTTCCTAGGAAATATTCCCCTAGATGAGCATAGTTCCCAGGAAGTATTCCCCCTAACCTAAAACTTTCCCCTCTCCACCTCCACATAGTATCATATAGCTTATTCCTTACATCTCAGCAAGAGGAAGAAATAACTTCTTTTACAGGTCTATGGACATGTAACATGTCATAACTGCCTATTTGATGTAACTTGCAAAAAAAAAAACAAAAACAGTTGCAATTTTGATCAAAAGCCATCAAGTTTAGATCATTTTACAGCATAAGTACTTTTTTATACTTGTATCATGAATAAACATGGTTATATATGCATATTTGTGATGTGTAAAGAGGGACTTGTTGGATATTTCTTATGTTATCCTTTTTTTGTTTAAAGGCAATTGGCAGTGGCCCCAAAATTTGCTTTAAAAAATCAGCAAACTCTTGAAAATTTCCTCTTACTGCATTACAAGCACCTCTGGAGACCTTTTGAACATAACTATTTCAAACAATACGTAAAGCAAGAAAAAATTCTCCTTGAATTTCACAATTCACTAACAAAAATATTGTCACAAGACCAAAATAGACCATTCATGAAGTAGAGTGACAGGGTATACAAACTCTGATTGGGGTGACTGCTTTTTCCCTTTACACTTTATCCTAAGAACATGCATTTGTAACGTTGGCATACCCTGAGAGATTTATTTTAGAAGTACGTATAAACCTTATGCATATGATGTTACAGAGCAGAAAGTGCTCCCTCGTTTGGAGGAAAATGGCATATCATTGTAAGTTAAACCAACAAATGCATGCAGCTGATTTGTCAACCAATCATTTATGCCCGTAAGGCGAAATCTGCGCTGTTAGTGCACGCGTGCTTACTGTTTTCCTCCAAACTGACGTCAGTGCGTATTAAGGTCTATTTGCTACGTTGAAAATGTCCACATTAAACATCAAACTAGAAGTTGGTTGGTATTAAAGTGGTTAAGATTTATTTATTTAGGGATTAAGCAAAAGAAATATAGATCCTGTGCAACACTGTACATATCACAATCTTTGCATAGTAAATAAGAAATCTTAGAAATGGTCAAAAATTTGAAGAGTTGTATCTTTCGAGGGTAAAAGATATTCAAATAATTGAAACAGGTATACCTCTTCAAATTTTAGTCTTTTATTATTGAGTACAGCAACTGAAAATGGGGCATGTCCCCCCTCCCCCCAATGTCGGGAACAAATCCCCTCCCTTGTCTTGTGCTTTTGATTGTTTATTAGCTCATGTCTGTCAGAAATTTTTCAACGGTCTCTCAAACATTCATTTTCAACGAATTTTAATGGTACTTGGACACAGTGATAATTGTGTGGGAGGACACTTGTGATGATCAGGAAGTCGAGGTCAAGGTCTTGAAGGGGTCACATTAGGATTTTATGTGTGAAATCTTAAAAAACATATCTTCTTCCAGCCAAATTTAGCAGCACCCTGTGCTTTTGGTAGTAGGTCTCAATGTATGTTACCTAGTGCTTTCTGGGTTTACACAAATTTTGGATCTAAGTTCGTTTGAGGTCATTAGAGGTCAGTAACAGACAACTGAAATGAGTATGTCTATAGTAGTTGGAAATACTCATTTGAAGATGGATGAAAGTGAGACTTGGACAAGATGATCATTGGATGTTGGTCTACTTTGACCAGTTAAAAATCAAGGTCATTTGCCAAAGAATGTCAAGTGTTATCCTCATGTTTGGATGGATATTAGAGAAAATTGGATGTCAGGAAGTGTTTTTTTCTTTTTATATATGTTGCATGTAGTTTGATTTGTTACAGTGGAAATGAAAGTTTGTCTGCAACCAGCTGAAGTCATTATGCTGGAACATTGTGAACACTTAAGGTTATGAACAATGTGTATTTGGCCACATGAAGCCAATGTCATACTTTCAGAAATCATGTTAGATATTTCTTTGTGAATATTTTGTCAGTTTGTTTGTTGTGAAAATGGTGTATTGGTCAGGGAATTTTCTTTGATTTGAATGGAGCTTGATATAATTTATAAATTTACCATTTTGTTGCTATTTTATGCCTAATGTATATCAGGGTTGTCATTTTAGCACACATCACATAACTCACCTAAATCACAGACTGCTTTCAACACAGCTTGCAGACATGATGGATCACCATGCATGCTCAGGGAGGTAACATTCAATTATCATGGCCCATTAAACAGCCACTTTGTTTTTGATTGGTTGATTTGCTAAGTAAACTTTCCTTCTGTTGAGAAATAAAGAACCTAACAAGGCAACAACTTTCTACCATGGAACACGGAGTTGCCAGGAAGTATTATATAGTTAGTACTTCAATTTTCCACTGGCACTCCCTGACTTTATCAACTAGACCAAACAGGAGTACTTCCATGTTAGTTCCAGTCTAAGGTGAGAGGCTTGTAAGTTTGTTTTGACTGGTTCTGGTCAGTGACGAACACGTAGAAACAAATTGTGAGAAAAGTACAGCAAGATAGCTGCTGCCAATGAGGTAGTATGTAGGTTTTGTAGGCAGTACACAGTAGGTGAGATTTTAGAAGTTAGAACATCAGAAGCTTCAACTGAAAACCACATGGAGATTCAGTTTTTACATATTCATACAAAGAAAAGGCTTGGGGAGCTTACATTGTGCAGGTTTTGTCTATGGCATTTGTGTTAAAACCAATTTTGACATCCCCTCACCTCCCAGCTTTGCCTTAGACCTTTAAAGACTTAATGAAGTGTCATTTCAAGTAAGGTAATCTTCAAAGAATTTATCCTTTGATGGATTTTTTCTATGAAATTAGCACCCAATAAAAATGGCTGTGAGGCAACTTTTGATGAATACAAAGTGGAGGTCAAAGGTCACTTACTGTAGGGGTCAAAATATGCTCTCATGTAAAAATCTCAAAAATGTATATCTCTGTTCTCACCAAGCACGTTATGTTCTTAAATGCTGGTTATAGTGTTCCTCAAGTACTGGAGTGCCGAGGTGTACACAGATTTTGTATACCTGTGCAATCTTGGAGGTTATTAGAGGGCAAAAGGGAGAAATCTTTGATTGAAAATTTGTTTGTAAACATTTGCCAGATGGATCCAAACTTGGTGTGTTCAATTAATATTTGGTGTCAAAATGTGAAGGTCATTTGGAGGTCACTGGGGTCACTTAAGGTCAGAATGAAAGATTTCTAAGAACATTGTTGCAGAACTTCGGATTGTACCCAAATGTGATGCAGTAGATGTAATAATCATTTGAACACTGTGAAGACCATGTTGAGGTCTTCACAGTTCATTTGAGGTCAAATTTACAAAAATCGTTGGATTCATGAATCAGTAGATGTAATAAATAGTTTGTGCAGAGCTTGTGGAAGTTCTGTGGGGTGATTGGGGACAGTAGCGTAACTGGGGTGATAAAAGTGGGGGGGGGGGGTGACAGGGATGAAAATAAGGTAAATGTACTGACAGCATATAGTGAATGTACCAACATTTTGTCAAATGGTAATCACTTAACAAGTCACCACGCACTCGTGACCCCCCCCCCTCGCATCCACCCCAAATCTTACTTTATTTTTCCATACCTCATAGTTTATAAAACTACAAAATACCAATAACCAGGGGCGTCGATTTGATTTTGGAAGTGGGGGATATCTGGCCTTAAACTTTTCTCTTATCCTGGTGAGAAATCTAAGAGGAGTAGGGCCAGATGCAAAATGGTGGCAAATGTTTCAATGTTTGGGGGTATACTTCATTGCCCAAAGGAAAAACTGCATGCAGGCTCAGCCAGGGATGGTGCTTGGATTTACCGACATGGGGGCCAAGCGCCCTGACTAGGGGCTACCTACTCTAAGCTCTGACTGAAGCAATAGGTTGCCGAAATGATGCCGATCACAAAATATAAGGCGTGCGAAGCGCGCCGAAAAGAATGCGATTATATTGCAAAAGATTTCATATTTTTGTTTTCATTAAGAAAACTTGAAAAAGTGTGGGTTTTTATTAAAAAATCTGCCCTTCTTAAGAGCAAACCAAGAAATTTGATGGTGCAACTGCATGGTCATTTTTCATCTTGCTCATTTAGGCTCCCAGACGAAACTGAAAAAACTTTTTCCTTACAACATACATTTGCCATGATGGTCAGGTTGAAGAATCTTCCAAAAGATAGGAAAAAGAGGTTAGAATTTCGCAATGCTTATTTTTTGTGTTTTTATTGAATCATGACTACAACATTTGTGGGACCTTTTAACGTTGAATAAATCCAGTATGTTGGAAATGGCAGCCGTTACAGCTAGATGGAATTGAAGATGAAAGCGCGCATAGCGTGTGAAAATTTTTTGAAGTTATAGAAAGAATTGTTACAGAACTTACTGCCTACGGACCTGATGAAGAGCCATGTGGAGTACTTTCTGGGCATATTCAATATGCGATATACCTATTAAGTTCCACAGTTGGCGGATGTACCGACAAGATCAGCAAATGTACCGACAGACCATCCCAGGACGACAAGTGGGGGGGGTGACCCCCCTATGTTACACTACTGATTGGGGACATTCGAAAGTGCATTGCCTAGATTAATTGATGTATATACAGTATTATATTTGGTGCCTCTGGAACATCCTGGCCAAAACTGCTGTTGCAATTGCATTACTTTGACTAGTCTTCTAGTCGAAGTAAAAATTCAGGAATTTTGTTTCCATGAAGTGCTTATCTACCAGAGCTATCATATTGCATTCTGTGTTAGCAACAAAGTCTTTTTTATTTGGTACTGAGAGAGACTGAAGAGAAAACAGCTTAGTTTAAGAGCTGAGTAATACATCGTTTACTAGTTAGTTTTATGGAGATACATTTCTGGGATTGGGAATTACCCATTCCCCAATCCTATTCCCCAATCCCAGAATGGTTAGTAGATGGTATAGATCAAACTTTCCTTATTTTATATAATACTGTACATGTGAACAATTTCTTCCTGTCTATGAGAATGCCAACTACCCTCTTTTCAATATCCTATAGGCTTCATGTAGCATTGATCAGTGAAATTTGAAGAAATTGATGAGTAAAATATAGTTCATTTCTGAGAGGGAGGATTCTTTCATGTGCACATATTGTTGTTAAAGACAGACACTCATCACTGCAAGAACTAACGTTTTTTGTATGGGAAACAAAAATTTTCAATTGGTGACATGGTCTTTGATTGATACCAATTTCAAAAAATGAACACTATTGTAGCTCACATTACACAGTATGCACAGAAAGTGTTCAGATAACACGTTAGGGCTGTGTATGCTAATACCCAGATGTGTCCTTGAGTGGTAAACTAGTAGACTTTAGTCTGAACAAGGAGGAGCGTATGACACTTTTTGGAGGGGCTAGAAGCAACTTAGATGGGAGAATTGGAACTGTCTGGGATGAGGATTTTTCTTAAAACATTTAGATATGCTACTAAACTTGCCTTCCAACATGCAGTGCAATGTGCCACAAATATGTCTAGGAATACTTTTTTTGAACAAATGCTCCTCAAGTAATAGCCATTTTGTCTTTTAGAATGTTTTCAAGTAGTTTACAGTTTTCCTCTTATGCAGTTCTTCACCCTGGTTTAGAAAGACACTATATTTCTTTTCCTCACAGAACTAGTGAAACTCAACAGTTCCAATATCTAAATTTGTTAGTACATGTTGTAATTTTATTCCAAGAAAAAAGCAGAAGGGGTAAAAAATGCTAAAACAAAACTTAACACACAATTGTTACGTTGGCTTCCAAAGTACAGTATGTAGGCCTTTCATTGAAGTTTTCAAATGGGAGCTGATTTGTTATACATGTTGCCATGGTGATTTTTTTATTTCTGTTTGTAGAGGTGTTATATTTCCATTGTTAGTCTCTTTTGATGTAAACTGTTTTGAAGTGCAGGTTGATAGAAGATGTTTGATTTTAATTATTGATTCTTTGCCAAAGGCAAAATGAATTTATGCATTGATGGTATATGTTGGTGTATGTCTGCATTTGCAGATGTGTTTGTGTTGCATTGAGAATATAAGCTTGTGCAGACAATGTCTCAAATAAGGAACTGTCATTTATCCCACATAGATGTAGGTGGTGTATAGACGGTAGAAAAAGACAAGAATTTGTTTTAAGGTCAAAGGTCATTTGTGACCACTAGGGATCAAACAATGAAAACCTTGGGAAGATTGGCAGGTATGTCCAGTGAAGAAAAGGTTGAAGAATATGGTATTTTATGGAAGAGCTCTATTCTTTCTGGTAGAGGTCACAGGTCTTTAAAGGTCATAAGATGTCAGACTGTGAATTGCAAAAGTGGGTTTGTATCAGGAGGTTAAGGCAACGCATGTTTGAAATTTATATTTGGTATCAGGGCTCACGCTAAGATATAGAAATTGTATAGCAAAACCGCTATGCAAATTGCAATTTTGCATAACATTTTGTCAATATTGCATAGCAGTTTTTCAAACACAGGTGGTTTGTACACATTAAAAAGTAAAACATTTAATGTTGTTGTCAAATACTTGCATTGCAAACATGCAATCCATCATAAGAAATTGGACTGCAAGAGTGCTAGTTTTGTGTCACAAACTGCGATGCGATAGCGGCTATCACAACCCTGCTTGGTATGTTCCCAATATGAAGTGATTTACTACACCAGTTTGATCAATGTCCCTGGATCTCTGAAATGTTTTATCTTTAATTGCATAAACTCTGTAATTTTACCATTTGTAATCTGAAATGTATTTATTTTCCGTCAGAGAGTAGTAAGAATTCCCTCTGGATTCCTTGCTGAAGACAAAAGGAATCCATGCAGTCACAATGGTGTGTGTCATGTATGTGCATGTATGGGTGTGTACATGTGCGCATATACTTGTGACACTTGGCTTGCAAACTGGGTATCTCAAGGGAGGAATGATGGATTTTTTTCCTGTTTGTTATATGGTTTAACATGTTGAGGGGAAGAACCATATTGATTTTGGTAGAGATGAGAGGTCATGAGAGGTCACAAACCCCCAAAATAAACTTGTAAACGCTGTCTCAAAGTAGAAATCAAGAATACTTTTCATTAAACTTGGCATGTGGATGTATTATACTCAGAAGATGATCCCTGTAGTTTTTGGTAGAGGTCAAAAGTTTTCTGAGGTCACTGGGATTAAAAATGATAACGCTATCTCAAGGTAGGAATAATATACAAATCACGTTCGGTATATGCATTTGTAAAATGCCGAACAATTAATAAATACCCTGCTTATTTTATGCTTTGAATTGTTGTATCGTAGACCTCTTAGAAGACAAGTACCAGAAACGGACATTGCCATCTGTTTTCCTTACGGACACCCGCAGACACGTACAAGAAACTCACACATAAGTACAGCACATGTACAAGAAACAGACACTACCATTCGTTTTCCTTACACACATCAACAGACATGTACGAGAAACTTATGCACACGTACAGCACTTGTAAGAGAAACGGACACTTCCATAAGTTTCCTTTATAGGAGCATCCACAGACACGTAGGAGAAACTTACGCACACGTAGAACGCACGTATGAGAAACGGACACTGGTCTCCGTTTTCTTACACACATTCACATGCACATACGAGACTTTAACGCACATGTACAGAACACGTATGGGAAAGACAAGTTTATGGACCAGATTTTGGACTTAGAATATTTTTGGGGAAAAAGTAGAAGGCAGAGGACTTTAAGCACGTTCGGCTGCCAGAGATAGACTGAATGGGGGAAATTGGCAGTTATTTTTGGGCACGCCCTCTGTTCCGGAGTACAAACCAATAATGTAACCTTCAGTAATGGGGAAAACTACTAATAACCAGTGAGAAATTAGGGGAGGAAAAAACTAAGCATGAGAAACATTTAAAAGGAAGTATTTCTGAGGTAAGAAGTGAGTTGGTAAGTTGGATGACAGCAATCCAACAGCTCAGACAATAAATAAGTCAACCTGGAGACAATTGTTCGACAAATGGACCTATCTCCTGTGAAACATCCACCCCCTCGGCATGCTACAGAATTATTATGCTCAGAATTAGAACCCTGTTTTTTGGAAGACGTCAAAGGTCATGTGTGGTCATGAGAGGACAAAAGTAAAATCCCTGTAAAACACAGAATCTCAAGATAGGAATGATAAATACTTGGTATATAAATTTATCAAATTAAGAGGAGTACCATGGCTTGTGATTAAGGTCAAAGGTTGTATGAGGTCATTGGTGGTGAAACAGCAAAAATGGTAGAAATTTGCTAGTAAACACAATATTGGAAGATGTGAAAAATGGATTCCTTCATTTCCGTTTGGCAAGGAATTAGTAAGCCTTTGGGCTTTCTAGTTACCTTTATGGTTTTATACAGTTTGATGTCTTTCTGGGTACATACTGTATACAGTACATGAAGACAGAAGACAGATGAAAAAAAACAAATAGAAGTACAGTCTTCATATCTTATGAACAATCATATTCTTAACCCTCTCTTTAGCTTTCCTCCTGCCACCCCCTCCCCCATCTTAGTAAAAAAAAGCCTAAAAAAATCCGTAAGAAGTCTTTCTTTTGATACTCAAATCGTAGGTGGACATAGGGCTCTTCCATATTTGAAAGGTTGGTTTAAAGTGGCCTAATTTTTTAAGATAATGCAACAAGAAACTTAACAGTAGCTCATTTTGCTTGCACCTTGTATGAAATATTGAGTTCACACATACATACACACATGCATACACACATACATACATACATACATACATACATACATACATACATACATACATACATACATACATACATACATAC
>WURT03656105.1:0-18626 GCA_009936505.3 Holothuria glaberrima
ATGCATTTGTCAATAAAATTATTGAAAAAATCAGATTCTATGGAAAATTTACCCCTTCCTACATCTAAGTTTTATCATATATGTATGTATGTATGTATGTATTCTAGCATGCCATCCAAAGTGGAGGAGCGAAACAGGGTTTCCGCCCCCACCATCGAGAGTGGGGCGGTCGCCCCCCCCCCCTCTGCCCCCTTTTTCCTACGCCTATGGTAAATCATCTGATAAGCTTCTTGAAACTTGAAAATCTGTTGAATTATACCAGTAGACACCATAAACCCTTTCTTGAAATGAACATATTATGGTACCTGTCTTTCCAAGTTCAAGATACTGGTGGGATGCATAATCCTGGCCGGTTTCAACAGTTGTGTTTAGATGTAAGAAATATGTCTCTTATTGTCTGGATAAATTTTGCTGCCAACGGCGTTGATTATAGCGAGATGGGTTATATATCTCTGTGAATTTCGGTAGTGGATATTATGCAATTGAAACATAAAATCACACCGACAGGTTAAACAATTTAATGATTATTGTTAAAGACATTGGTGGAGTCACTGTTACACTCTGAAGTTTGACAATTCCCTGGGCTTTGAGGGAATCACCCTCTGGACCGAACCAACGCTGTTAGGAGGGATCATACCCATCGCCTTCAAATACGAATGCTCCTACTTACATGTATAACGACAACCAGTCCACAGATTTTCAAATCTGATGTCCCTCAACGTCTTTTCATATTTTGCAAGTTTAGCAGACTTGCAATCAAATCGTGACTCTAGTCACATCACGTCAACACTACACAAGGCCTGTCCATGTCCCTGTACATTACATACAAGGCGATGAGACAGACCCAAAATCGCTGAGATAAGTAAATGACTGTTCTCGCAATTGTAATCTGCCAATTTTATAAAATTTTTAAGTCTTTTGGCTAAGATCATTTGTAGTATCTGTTCTTTTCAGCCAGTTAAGAACGGGACCAAGCATGACAGACCCTTCATGTAGAAGTCTGAGGGTTGAGAGGTTGGTCAGTTAAGTTTGTGTCTTGTCGCAGACGTAGGCCCGTAGCAATGTCGTACATGCAGCAGTTTATAAATCATATGCAACGAGTTTTGTGTTGGTCTACTTGAGTAGGCCCTGTGTTGCTTAGTAAACCAGTTACATTGATCTTGTGTAGAACTGTTTCAATACTCCCCCAAGCATTGTATAATTGCAAGCAACAGTACAAGTGCAGATCTTTCAAAAGTACCATCCATGATGAAATAAAATTTCTGAAAAATAACCATAATCACATTTAACCTAGTACGCTATAGAAATCATATACTTATTAAGGCATTGCTAAGACATTTTACAGCGGTCTTTCATTTAACCTTTTTAGGAAAAAGGAAAGCAATCTCATTCTGTTTACTTATGCTGAGGTAATTATACTTAAACAATTTTGAATTTTAAGTAAATTAATTCTTTATAATAAGAAGTATATTAGAAGGAAAACGTCAAAACGGCTTTCCAAATGTACAACTATTGGCCGCCGAAAGACCGATATTGTTACGAAAATTCTAGGCCTTTTTCCTTGCTGTATTATGGGAATCTGGGTGATTCACAGGATGAAAAAGGCGAAACACATGGCTTTAAGTTGTAGAAATCTAGGAGAAGGAATCCTGTGTGTCTGGAGGTTTTACAACAGTAGGACTCATGAATCAGACCTGTATTGGTTCCGTTCTTGAGGTAGGGAAGGGAGCTGGGGTGTTTTCAAATCCTGGTAACTGGACAGGATGGAAAGAATGACTTGCTCTATATTTCTGGATTACTGAAAAATTATTTAATAACATTGGTGCAGGTGTAGCTGAAATTAAGTTTTGTAACATATTTAACTAGATGAGTGCCATTCTAGGCATTTTTTAGCCAATCAGAAAAGTTAAAATAATATTAAATATAATAATTTGCATTTTTAATACTCCAATACCTAGGCAGCCCTGATCGGAAAGTGCAGCACAATATAACTCCTGCTCAACGATAAATCGTCCCGGAGACATTCCCTACAGTGGGGCAGCAGCCCTATTGGCGCACCCGATGACAATCCCCACCCCCGTATCCATTTAACCCATGGGTATAGAGAGAATTGAGATAAAGCATCTTCCCCAAGGTGTGACACCGCCAGATTGGGTCACCCCAGATTGTTTTTTCTTGACAGGTACAATTTATGTTTAAAAGTACAAGAATCTCCCCATATCGCAGTGTATTCGAGGAACAAGATTTAACACTTTTAACACTTATCGAAGTGTGACTCGCCACTAATCAGCTCCAAATACTTAAAGTTCTTCAAAATAAGAAAAAGTCTACTCTGAAGGTTTAATCAAGTTCATCTTCTCCCCCCCCCTCTCCACACCCCCTTGTCGATGGTCCCACCACAAGCTGACAAGACAGCTGTATCATATGTAGCAAATCCTTCCACAGACTACTGAGAAGCCGATTGATATATTGTCGACCACTGGTTGAACAAATCAACCTGTACAAACAACTGGTGGCAGGACGTTGGTTACATGATGGAACGTAGAAATGACTCTGGCACTTACACAGTACGGTAACGCAGCTGGTGATGTTCATCCGTAAGTCCACTAACTTCAGTACAAAGAAAAAGCAGGTCCTTGCAGTAGTCGACATCACACTTAATGTAATTGAGGGCTAACAGAAGTTGAGAAACATATACGAGGCGCACCTAATGCTGTCGGTTGCTGAGACAGTTGTAAAAATGTTGTTCCATTCGCCGAGTCCTTTTGCATAAATTGCTTCAGCTTCATTGATCAGTACATTGCTTTATTGAATGTGTCTTCAGATTTATTTAGCAATGCATACAAGGAGGACAGGTGTTTTTAATTTTCTGTCAAGTTACCGCCTTTTATTTCTTATTTACTTAACAGCAGGGTTTGAAGAATCTTCTATAACCATACCACAGGAATACCCTTCTCCAGTTTTTTTGTCGGATTCTGTGTTGTTAAGCTGTGGCAACATTGAAAAATTGAACCATAGTATAGCATGGACGTTTATTGACGATCTCATCGCCATTAGTCAATTCATTATTGATCACAGGTTCGAGAACAACAGTTTCATCTACAAAAACAACTCCTTTTGCATAGCTTCAGTGTCCTTATTCCATGAAGGATCCTACAAATGCATCGTCGTAGGCGCTAGAAAGGAATTGAGTAGCCATTTTGTCACAATTTTAGGTTTGTAAAATTAAGTTATTTGTTCCATGCTCCAATTACAATTTTCCAGTTAATAAACTTGGTTTACTAGACGAATTCTATTTGAATCATATATATCATATTTATAAATACACAAATGCATGATGATAAACTTCTGGTAAGGCAGCAAAAGAATTTTTTGGTGCCTGTAAACTACTTTTGTTTTAATTGAAGTTCTTGAATTGATGCAAACATATGGCATAACACTTCGATAAGCAAAATGCATTGCACTGAATGTGCAGAATAAAGTTTCAGTTGAATATATCAACCTACAGACTTACATATCAATTGATCCTGGCCTTCGTGTGGATATTTCAAGTATTTTGATTTCAAATATACAAATGCACAAAGGTAACTACTGATATTACTAATGTTAACTGTTCAGCCAAAAGTGTCACTCATATCACATGTCATACAAGTACAGTCAAATGTTTGCACTCAATGTATAATTAACTTAAAAATGAAATATTTATCGAAATATTCCGTAATTGTAATTGATTCAAACAACCGTCTTTTTTGTTTCATCTTTTTTTAACTTAACAACGTAGCCGGCTCATCGTTCAAATCTGTAACAATGACTTTTTTACTGCAATAACTTCAAGTTCATAATGTCCCTTAAAATTAATTTGCAACAAAAGTTTTTGCTTTGTACATCTTTAAAATTCTGAACGCTGCCTAACTTTCCCGAAGAAGCAATAATAAGTAAATCAAAAGATTTGTCTTAACTATTTTGGAGGAAATTTAAGTAACTGTAAATTGTCAAAAGCTTTAAAAAACAAATCGTCATTGGAGCGATGATATTTTCAGTTTTGGACCTTTTAAAGCAGAAAGTTTTTATAATACGATTTGAAACATTGGTATTGCATTTTGTATTATTTTATTGTCTTGTACAGAAAAAAAATGCCACACACTCCTACAACGGTTGATAGTCCCAAGTATTGACAAACCTCACCTTAAAAATGAAATTTTAGTCCAAAGGCTATTGGAACACATTTTTTGTAACTTTAGACCTTTTTAAGTAAACATCGTTGTTTACAATTGAATTTGACCCGCTTGAATTGAAGAATGAGGAGAAAGGAAAATGTCCCTCAAGTCTTGAAAAAAAAGCATTTGCAAAAGCCTACTGTAAATTTTTACAACCTGATTTTTTTCTACCCCTTCGAGACTAGATGCACAGTCTTCATGACGAATCTCCCTGACGTATTTAAAATTTGCTGTTGTTTTTTCTGACTATTTAGTTATCCGTTGATATCATATTTTGTATATTCCATGATCCAAGATTTTCCTAAAGAGAGTTTTTTGCATTTTCATCACACGAGACTGGAAGAAAACTTTGAAGCAGTTGATAATTAGCCATGGCGGTAGTAGGTGTTATTGTTAATAAGGTAAATATCATAAATTTAAAAAATGTGGATATAAGACTGTCCTGTGAAATTTCGTTTCGATGTCAGACGTTATTATTAGTCAAGTTTTCAATTAGCTTGGATGAATCTGTCAACAGGGTCAATGAAAATAACTGAAGATGTTCTTGACACATTATTGTGCCCTCTTGTCAGCGGTCCCTTTACGTTAGAAATGTACTTGTGCAATTCGGTACTTGGATAATGCGTGGCACTCGTGCAGTGCTAGTAACAGGAAGCTTTTACCTCTCAATGAATGAATTTTATTACACCAACTCCACTTTCCTTTAAATGTATACTTTCTGACTCTCTTTTTTACGATGTCTACAAAACTTGACCTCTGCTGACCTCATATGATCTTTGAACCCTGTCATAGATTAAATGACAAAAGAATATAAAAAACATGTGTTAGAAGGGATCCTTAACCGGACCGTTTGCCATCAAAGACTCCGTTCAGCATGTAGTATTTCTAACCATGTTATAGTCGCAGCATCATTTGCACGAGTTCATAATTAGGTAATTTAAATTAGTATTATTACTGTAACAGTTATGCCCGTGAAAAAAAATAAATGTTCTCTTTAAAGGGGTAAAGTATCCGATAAAGTTATCCCCAAAAGAGAGAGTTGCTTGCAACTCCCTGACCAAACATATTTAGGAATATCCCCAGAGTTTCAAATACCACTAATACAGTTGATAACTGCACTTTGATTGGAATTTATTCAAAGAATACAGTTTCACTCTGTTTTGTCAACAATGAGTTGTAAAGTCAGCTGTGTTCCAAATTTAGCTCGCACATACGGTGTTTGACAATTACTGTCTCGAGCATTTAAAACTCAGTGGGGGCTGCTGTGGCTCTGGCTAAGATTAAGAGGTGAAATAAGACAGGAGGTTCGGTTTGAATTGGACGAGCTAGAAGTTAACTGGGAGGGAGAATTGTTACTGTCTGGGGTGAGCTTAGAGTGCCTTCAACTTTATCTTTGGAATGAAAGAAAAACTCAGCCCGTATTCATCAGAGCCTTTATATATTAAAAAGGCGTTAAACAAGGCTGCCCCTTAAGTCCATATATTTTGATTATTTGTGTTGAAACATTAGCTATAAACATCAGTGCTACACAAAGGATTAAAGGTGTATCAGTTCTAAATGATGAATTAAAAATTCTAAAAACGCGGATGGTACCGTGCTTTTCTTAGACGGTTTTCATGCCACCCTTAAGAATGCTATTCTCCTTTGGAAGGACTTTGAAAAGGCTTCCGGTCTGAAAATAAATTTTGAAAAGTCGACCTTGTTATTCTAGGTCCCCTGTTTTCTCGAAAATCTCAATTTATTGATTCTTACGAGTTTACATGGGCTGTGGGCCCAGTAACTGAACTCGGCGTAGTAGTGTGCAATAATGGTGATAGTCTCTTCCCATTCAATTTTATGTCTAAACTATCCAACCTAAAATGCATTACACCTGTGGTCCTGTCGCGACCTTACTCCAATTGGTAACATTGTCTTGGTAAAAACATTTGCGCTGTCACAGTTGATCTACCAAAGTTTCTAACCAATCCATTAATCTCCCGGAGAGCACTATTTATGTTCTTTTGGTCCGGGAAACAAGACAAAATAAGTCGTTTAATAATATTTCATATATATATATATATATATATATATATATATATATAAGTTTGAATGTTATTCATATTAAGAGCTGTATTGGTGGGTTAAAATGTTCTTGGATAAAAGGTTATACTGATACCAAAGAGGGTTTCTGGAAAAATAATTTCATTTCTTAAAAGGTATGGCAAAACGTTTTTATTATATTGTTATATTAAGTGTAAATATGTGAGCACTGATGCTTTCATTAATGACGTTTTTTAGGCTTGGACCTCGTTCTCTTTTTGCAACCCCACCAAAAAAATCAAATAATTTGGAATAATCATAGCCTAAATTGCAAATAATGTTATCTATTATAAATCCTGGCATGATAAGGAAATTATGCATATTTATGATTTGTTAGATACAGACAATTCAAGTTTTGTTGATTTTTTAAAGGAAATTCCGCATAAACTGACCTTTCACTCTTTACTATGGTATTATACAGGCAATCCCTTTGCATTGGAGGACGTTACTGAACACCAATGTTGATAATGGCGATATTTCCCCTATTGACATAATTCGCAATACGAATTACTTCTCCAGACAGCCCATTCCAAAACTTGTAACTGTTCCTAAGTCAATTGTAAAATGGAATTTATACTTGACTCTAGACGATTGCGTATGGAGTACCATCTTTCAAGACCCCTTCAGTCACAAAGGTAAACTAAATTTCAATATTTTCAGTTCCGTTCTCTCCATCGCATACTAGGCACGAATTTTTAACTTCATTTAATGAATGAAACAGAAAATCCTCGTTGCACTCTCTGTGGGCTAAAGGATGAAACCTTGGATGATCACATTTTCTGAGAATGTCAGTATGTGTCAGTTTTTATCTAGATATAGAACAAAAAATCCTTGGCAGGCAGTTTCTATTTTCAAAGTCCGATATTTTTTGGTCATCAAATTCTTCTGAAATATACTTTCAAAGGGGCTCATTGAGTTGATATCGATTAATTTGTAACGAGTTGGAAGGGAATAATGGAATGGCAATGTTTCTAACTAGCCTTATTACTCAATGTATCACTTTCTATAGTTACCGAAAATGAGAGAAATAGTAGTTTTTGTGGACAGGGGTTGCCTGGTTAATTCCTAAGAGTAAAGTGTATCTGGTCACGAATTTGTAATAAATGATTTTAATCATTAATTACCCTGTCATTCCTAGTTGTGAAACAGATGTGCAGAATTTCTTAGTTTGATCATTTACCCTCAAGATGTGAGTAAACCTCAACAGGTCTGAAGAAAACCATAAACTTTGTTAGCCAATTCAATAAGCCCCTTAAAATTTCTTATTTTCAATATGAAGTACTTTATTTTTCAAAAGAAAATGTGTGCTGAAACACGGATACGAAAGAATTTCTAAATAAGTTTAAGTTTTTGATTCCTTGCCGAAGGCAGGCAAGGAATCTATGCGATGATGATGTTGTGTGTATGCGTGTGTGTATGTGTGTGACGCTTAGCTTGTAAACACGATATCTCAAGATAGCAATGACCGACACTTTTCATGTTTGGAATGTAGATTTATCATGTTGAGAGGAAGAACCCTATTGTTTTCGGTAGAGGTCAAAGGTAATTTGAGGTCAGCAGAGGTCAAAAACCGAAAACCTTGTAAACACTGTATCTCGAGATCATGTAGGAATGACTGAAATTTTTCATATTTGGTATATAGATTTTTCATGTTGAGAGGAAGAACCCTATTGTTTTGGTGGAGGTTAAAGGTCATCTGAAGTCACCAGGGTTCAAAAGCCGAAAACCTTGTAAACACGATATCTCGAGATAGGAATGACCGACACTCCTCATATTTGATATAAAGATTTGTCATGTTAGGAAGAAGCACCTTATTGTTTTTGGTGGAGGTCAAAGGTCATTTGAGGTCACCAGAGGTTAGACTGCGAAAACCTTGTAAATGGCTTGTAAACACGATATCTCGAGATAGGAATGACCAACACTTTTCATATTTAGTATATAGATTTGTCATGTTGAGAGGAAGAACCCTATTATTTTTGGTGGCGGTCAAAGGTCATTTGAGGTCACCGGAGGTTAAATTGCTAAAACCTTGTAAATGGCGTAAAACACGATATCTCAAAACAGGAATGACCGACACTTCTCATAATTAGTATGTAGGTTTGTCATGTTGAGAGGAAGAACCCTATTGTTTTTGGTTGAGTTCAAAGGTCATTTGAGGTCACCAGAGGTCAAAAGCAGAAAATCTTGTAAACAAGATATCTCGAGATAGAAATGACTGACACTTTTCATAATTAATATCTAGATTTGTCATGTTAAGAGAAAGAACTGTACTGATTTTGGTGGAGGTCAAAGGTCATTTTGTGCTGAGTTGTCATGGGGCGAGTTGGCATAGGGGTGAGTTGGCATGGGGGCGAGTTGGCATTGGGGCGAGTTGTAGTGGGGCGAGTTGGCCAGTGGGCGAGTTGTCATAGGGGCCGAGTTGGCATGTAGGCTCACTTGTTTCAGGGATCTCACAGTATCAAGAAAAATTCTAAACAAGATTGCAGTACAAAGAAAAGAATTTCTCAGAACAAAAAGTAGTTCACATTTTGAGTGAATGTATTGTCTGTTTGGTTCTTGTCAATTTCCAAACCACAGTACACAAAACATTTTACAAAGGCAAGGAATCACTAGCCTTTTGGCTTTCTGGTTATTAAATGTCGAGGAGTATCTTGATCGTAAGAATACACGAGGTCCTTTTTCTTTCAAAAGTTTGAAAGCCACCTTTAGCACAGGTGATTTACTTTTTGATTAATTGTAACTTACATTTCCATACATTGTTATAGAGATTTTTGCCAGGTTGTCTTTACATGCTACATGTTTTTCCTCTTTCATTCAGAGAAAATTACACATTTTTTAGTAACCCTTGTTTTTCGTATTATGCAAAGAATTTGCAGATATTCTTTATAATCTGTAATTATTGTAACGTGTTATGGTTTTTAATGTGTAAGTTGAAATGTGTATGTTCAAGATGTACATTAGGCTAAACAAGCTGTTTGTTTATTATCCTGGATCCTAAGTGAGCCTCATCGCTGACAAGTCTCATAGCGCTTCGCTTGCATCCGCTCTGATCACTCGATCTCCCATTCTAAAAAATGTTGTTCCAAAGCCTCGGACTGAAACCCTCAAAATAAACCTGCCTGCCCTCCTCCTCAAACCCTATGTATTTTCGATCCAGACCAAATGCTAGTCATACGGAGTAACAATACAACTGAAAAAGTCAAAATGTGGTTTTTGTGGTCTGTTAAGTGCCCACCCAGTGTCATTTGAACTTGAATCTGAAATGCATCTTTTTGATGCCTCTAATTTCGTAAATACCCCAGAGCTTCCGAGCGCTTTCCACCCTGGATCCCCACAGAGGTTTGCCCTTGGAACCCACCAGGGTCCCCGCGGCTTGCTCTTGGCGTTGCAACGCCGCTTGACAGTCCGCCCCGGCTCGCCCCCCCCCCCACACCCACTCTTAAAATGTTGGGTGAAAAAATTAACCAACTTTTAACCAACACTGGGTACATATGTATACGCTCAAAAATTGGGTAAAGTTTGCCAAACAGCTATTAGGCAATGCCTCTACCAAGAAGTTGGTTAAATTCTTTACCCAAAATTGCTCAATAAATACTTTGCCCAACAGTGCTGGGTAAAATATTTACCCAGTGTTGGTTAATGAGTATAGATTAAAAACAGTGTTTCACTAATCGTTGGTTGATTGTTGAAGTTCGTTGGGCAGTTTGATGCCCAATACATAAATTTAGGAAAAGATCCTAAATGTGAGCAAATAATGGGGGACTTCATACTCGATGATAGTGTTAAAGTAAATACGAGCACAAGGTATTTTGGGCAGTATTCAATGTTTTTATTGAACTTATAATCAAAACGATCAGGGAAAAAGCTGATACTGCTAGTAAGCTCACATTTACGAGTTAATTTAGCCTATAGACTATCATAGCCTGGGTGAGCCTAAGGATTATGGGCCTTGGGCTTACTTGCAACAACAAGTTCTTCCTTAATCGTTTTGATTGTAAGTTCGATATTAACATTCAGAACTTCACAAATACGTTGTTCTCA
This sequence comes from Holothuria glaberrima, assembly GCA_009936505.3. Taxonomy (NCBI): domain Eukaryota; kingdom Metazoa; phylum Echinodermata; class Holothuroidea; order Aspidochirotida; family Holothuriidae; genus Holothuria; species Holothuria glaberrima. The sequence goes on from WURT03656105.1 coordinate 10,338, forward strand.
TATTTACCTTCTTACACAATCTAAAACCCTCAAGCCACTATTACTCAAGGTAATCTGAGGCTTACATTATCGAGTATGTAGTCATTTGATGAGCTAGCTATGACTTTTAACCTGAGACGCGTGCATTCGTATCGTTTGCATGCCCATATGTTCACTACTTTTATCACAAATACGTGTGCGGTGTGCGCAAAATTTGAGCTGGAAAACTGCCCAAAATTGGGAAAAAACTTTTACTAATAACTGTTCGATTCCTTTTCCTTGCATTTCTCTTAAAAAACTTCATGTTGGTAAAAGAAACGCCAGCGTTGTTTAAAAACACAGGTGCCAAACTAAAATTACCGAACTTTTTAAGGGTGCCCTACTTTCAGACATCAAATCCCGCCCCAGCTGAAATATATTATATCTCAGCTTATAAATATCCTGTGAAGATGGAAGTTGAACGAACATGAATCATGTTAAGAGCTTATAGTCTTGAAATTTTAGACTTCAGGTACGCGTTAAGTTAACTTTAATTCCGTTTAAGACAAAGCATTTCATTTTTAGTGAAATTTATTACTCTTTAAGTGATATTTTGAAGTTCACTTAAGTGAAATGTATTTCTTTTAAATGAAATTTATTACACTTTTAGTGGAATTCAATTTTACTTAAGCGATGTATATTTTATTTTAGAGGAATTGTGAGGTAAAAGTTAAAATGGCTTGTCAAAGGGACATGTCCCCATATGGACTAGTGAAGAGCGAGGCTAGTCGTTACAATTTTCACATTTTGGGCTACAAGTACTTAAAAATAAGGGATAATAATTCAGTTACATTCGATGTGGGGAGCTACTAGTACCTTACCGTTGACAGGGTCAAATCTTTTGAAACAAGCATTCACTTATTAGTTATATTTAATTAAAGACACCTAATTTTTGTAACAATGTACCCCATACACGGGGAAAGTTGTTACGTACTATGGGGTAAAATGTGACACACTGAAAGGTTATATGGGGTAATTTGGTACAACAGCATGTATTTCCTTTAAATTACAAATTGAATAAGGATAGAAAGTGAAGTTGGCCATTAATATATGACCTATAAATGACTTAAGTGTTTGATCTACATATTACATGGCATACTTTATTTTTACATAGGCTAATTGCATAGTGTCCATTTGTGGGGTACGTTGCTACATTATACTATTTTGCATGGTGTAGCAACTAGCCCCATACATAGGCCTACCTTGTTAGAAGAAACAGTGGTAGGATAAAAGTTACGCAATAAGTGAGTCGCTTACCAAAAGTATACCTAAGACATAGGGTGAAGCCCGCACAAATTGCATGTTGTGTAAGTAGAATTGATCCAAAAAAGTTTAAAAATCCTAAACGCTAAACACGTCTGCAGGAGGTAGGGTTATACATCTTTAGGGATTAATTATGGGACGTATTTGAATGGTTTTCCATCAAAAATCTTTCACAAGCTACTTTAATTTTCGCGCGCTCCGCGCCCTTTCGCTCCAGTTTTGCTCCTCTCTATGTTCCTCCAACAAAAACTCAAACGTGTTTGCTTCATTCAATAGTTAATGTATCATTTATGCTCTTCTTCATAGGCTTGATCATAGAAGATGAAAGTATTATAACTTGCAAAGAAGGGGAAATCCCTTTGCCTTTCACTTTGTGTGGAAAGATAAACATATTTACACAAGACTTGTGTTCTCATGGAGTACTTTTTGTAGTGAGCCAAGGAGACATATACTTCTAATAATGAAGCTCAAAAGAGTAGAGAATGGAAACTTCATTTCTTTAATAAGCTAGCACTGAATACGTTGAGGGAATGAAAATGAAACACGTTTGTCTGCTTTTTATAGTTTTATAATTTTCTTTATATCATAGTGACGGAAGAGTTGGAATAAATGATTCAATCAATTAGCCAGTTTTGGTTATTGTTTTGTATACTTGAATCAGTCTTTTCTTTATTAAATAATCGGATTCTAACCAAAGCAGTATGCTACGTTTTTAAAGATGGCATTTACAAGTAACATAAGAAAAATTCGACACAACTTCTCGATGATTTGAAATTTTTTAGGTAGTTTGATTCTTAGCGTTTGATAAACTTTACCAACGTTATCTGTTTGCAACAAAGATCACGAGACGACGCATATGATATTGTTTGCTTACCCGGAGGAGAAAATCGTTTTGGAGTGAATATGAAAAATCATCCGGATTTGGTGCCAGCTCAAAACACGATTACAAATGGGCATTCAATCTACATATAATTAGTGTTTACAGATAGTAACGTATACCAGTTTGCGATTTTAAAGGGAGAAGGCAGTCCCCCCAGTTTATTTTCAAAAAAATGCTAAATCTTACAGATATCCTCTTCTTTCTCTCACAAGTATTTTCATAATGTTCCTGTGTAAAATTATTGAATGTTGAGGGTAAAACAATGAGTTATTCTGCATAAATTTAGGAAATAAGTAACAAAAATATTGTCACATGGTTGATAGGAGCCATTCCTGAACTAGTGTACCAAGGTACACTACTTCAAATTGGGGGGACTGTGTTTTCCCTTTAAACAATACAGACATTTACAACTGTACATCTTCGTCACCAGAAATATTACACGGGATCGATCCCAGAAAAAAGAACAGAAATAAAATTAGACTCTTCCTAAACAAACGAAACTTTAACGAGAAAAGGGGTAATTACCATCCCTGAACCCCTCCCCGATGACCTCTATAACGTGATAAAGATTGTCCGCGTGAAGTGATTTATACAGCGGTGTCATTTTTTTTTTTTTTTGTTAGCTGTTGTTGCAAGCATTCTGCAGTTACGTCAGACTTGATGCGATTCACAGCTATGAAACAACTTGATACTTACCCTGTAGACGACTTTCATTACCCTTAATGCATGGCTGACCTGACCTCAGCCCGAAGGATAGCATCATACGATAGTCTGGGACTGTTCTCTAAGTTTTTGCTTCTCTTGCACTTTCCTCTTGAGGGAGTGAATTTCAAACTGGCGTTTGAGACGTTTCAAAACTACCTCGCATTAACACAATACGTTAAAGAACCCTTTTCAGTCTTCATTTTACAACAATAGGGTAACGTTATACTATAACGCAGCAGTCAGATGACAGTCCTTCCACAACGGGCACACTACTGACTTTGTATGCCCGTATTTAGAAAATTGAAGAGAGATTTTGCTTCAGGAGCGAGGTATATTTCAGGGGGTGCGGTATGTTATGACAAGAGTAATTGCTGTTTTCCATTGCCAGGGGGACGGATGGAAGCTCGCCCCGTCCCCTGTTCACTTTTACTTTCAGAGCTTATCAATGTTCCCTTAACTTGTATACTCTTTATCAGTATAGTTGGCGCTGTCGTCACTTTCACCGTCTTGACAAAGACATACACAAATCTATCGTTAATTCAATTATATATAATATACTAATATCAACTTAAAAACTAAGTAATGAGTACTTCGAAATTCATTACACAAGTGAACATTCAACGGATGTCTGTATTAATTCCACCAATTCAAGTCTCAAAATGATGTTATTCTAAGTTTTGAACCCAACGAAACCAGGAAGCCAAAAGGCTTATCGTGATTCCTTGCCGAAAAAAATGAAATGTATGAATATTCGTATTTTGAGCTATTGCATTTACTATCAATTTCCAAAGTTTTTGCTATTTCACTTACGGATACCTCGTGCAACCTTTGAACTCTATCAAAAAGAATGGGGTTCATCAGTATAAGTATACTACCAAAAGCTAAGTACGAAAAGTATAAACGCTTCCTATGTTGGGATAAAAAGGATGGGTTTAACACCTCTGGTGAACTCACATGACCTCCAAACTCCAACAAAAACTATAGTACTCTTCCTCTTAGTATGATAAATTTATAAACCAAGTATGAAAGTACCCACCATTCCTAACTTGAAATATCGACTTTACAAGGGTTTCAGGTTTTGTCCTCTGGTAACCTCACATGATCTTTCAACTCTACAAAATGCAATGGGGGTCATCTTCTGACTTTATAGCGTCTACACACCAGGTATGAAGAGTATCCATGCTTCCTACCATGAGATATTTCTGTTAATACCGTTTTGTATTTTTGACTCCTGGTGACCTGGCATGACCTCTGATCTCCACGCGAAACATTAGGATTCTTTCTCTTAATATGATAAACCAAATATCAAGTACCAAAAGCATCCATCACTCCTACTTTGAGATATCGTGTTTACAAGCAATTTCCAAGGTTTTTGAAGTTTTATCCTCCATGATCTCAGTAGCAGCCCTCTACAAAAAATAAAACAAAACAAACAGGGTTCATCTTCTGGCTATAAAGCATCCACATGTAAAGTATTAAAAGTATCCATGTTTTTTACCATTAGATATCGTGTTTACAAGGTGTTTGGTTCTTACCTTTGGTGACCTGACATGAACTCTGATATACACGAAAAACAACAGGGTACCTTCTCTCAATATGATAAATCCATACATCGAGTACCAAAAGCATCCATCGTTTCTACCTTGAAATATCGTGTTTAACAGCAATTCCCAAGGTTTTTGAAGTTGTACCTTCCCTGGCCTCAGATAACCTTTGCCCTCTATCAAAAATAATAGGCTTTTATCTTCTGACTATAACGCATTTACATGCAAAGGATTGAAAGTATCTGTGCTTTCTACCTTGAGATACCTTACTTACATGATTTTAGGGTTTTTTACCTCTGTTGAACTGACATGACCTCTGACCTCTGTCAAAACAATAGGGTTCTTTCCTTTCCATGATAAAGTACTAACTATGAAAAGTATCCATCATTCCAATCTGGAGATATCGTGTTAACAAGCAAAGCCTCACAAACACACTCATACACAAACGCACGTACACACGCAAACACAAAACTGATAATTTGAGACTTATTTTACATTCGGGGCTAATAAAATCTCCCCTTAAATATATTAAAAGTAACACTACCGTACTGTAAGGCATGCATTGAAACAACAGTGCTTTTCATAGCGGGATTAAGTCTTTTCCACATACTTGTGCTTTGCTAAGTTGAATAAAGCCTTTCCACGTGCTTAATCATTAATGTGATATTATATGTAATGCCTAAGGCAACACAAACAAAGGTATACTGGAAATAATTACAGATTGCCAAAATGGCAAAATTTGTAAGTTTCTCCGTGAAAATGCTCAAACTTACCAAACTGCCAGTCTTAAAAGTTTGATTGCTAATAAACCTATGGTTATGACGTCACACTAACGTCATTTTTAGAGGGCAAACAATTATAAAGCTTCCTTCCCGCTCGAAGTAGAGTTTTTACGCACACGTAGAAGACTTACCCCCCGTTTCCGACCGGTATAAGAAAAAGCTGTCAACATTTGATTGGTGTAAGTTGTAATGATACGCGCTTACCTCATTGAGAACGCACTTTCGGTTTAGTGGCGACATATGCATATGATTCATTGAATTGCCTTGTCAAAAAAAATTTTCTCTCCTTACAATCTTTCCTTGTCCATTCTTTTCGAAGAATTGATGTGCCGACTGAACGTTGAATCGCCGACTGACCTCCCCGTCAGAGAGTGACACAGCCCCATTAGCCCCCCCCCCTCATAACTGCGCTCGTGACCTCTAGTAGGATATAATGACCTACTGCCTGTGACTTATTTTGGTTCAATTTAGTGAACGTTAATTCCTCACCTTTGATTAAGAGGACCAGACGGCCCCTACTTTTAAGAACAGTTCCTGCGTCCAATGTTTTGTCCCCGATCAACAAGTTTCCCATGCATCCGATGGTGAAGTGTTCCCCACAATGTAGCAGACGGAGACGACCAGAAAAACAAATTTATAAATACATTTTATTCACGACACATTTAGAGTTGTTTCAAAAAGATGTGTTAGATGATTTTTCTACTCTTAAAAACTATTTTTTGTAATTAAATTCACCTAAAAGCTGACAAAAAGTATAATAATTTTGCATCATGAGAACTACAACAAACACCAGAATTTCTCAGTGAGGAGGGGGAAACCTCCTGTCCCCTAGTCCTTCCTAAAGAGTCTTTTAGTCTTTATCTCAGGTTTTTGGTTTCTATCACGAAAAAGCTATACATGTGTGATATGTGTATAAGTGGGTATGGCTGTTTTGGAACCGATGGCGTTAACACAATATAAAAGGGGAACTTTAACAGTTATAATTATAATTGATATGCACGTCCCACAAATCGAGACATAAAAGGCAAAGATTCTTGTCTTACTCAAAGGAAGGGTTTAAGCAAAACTTCTTTTTTATATTTTAAAGAATAACTAAATCTACTCAATTTGGTGAAACTTCATTCAAATTGTACGTATAAAAGTTACTACATTTGTGACCCAGAATTGTACTTGAGGCAAGCAGGGGTAAAATATGCTCTGTTTCCTTTTTTCAGCCTCTTGTGTTGACCTTGAAGTTAAGAAGTTAATAGCGATAGGAGCTCCACGTGAGGAATTTAAAGTTTGTAAAATTTTTATGCCTGTCATGACTTCACATTTCGATTACACGGAATTATGGAGGAGAAAACTGGTTGTAAAGTTTAAAGAAAAAGGAGACTGTTCATTAATGTAAGGTTATGACATCGTATGTGCTTGCTACAAGTTCACATTGCGTTAAAATGTGACAACTTTGACTGCTAATATCTTGAGAACCGTTAATCAGATTCCACTGTAAATTTCACCAGAATCCTTGGAATAAGTACAGCTCTAACATGTTAAAACAACTTAATTTGAGCTTAGACCCTTCTTTTAACAAATGGATGCATTTTACAAAGAGGAAGAAGGTTACCGTGGGTGGTAGAGGTCCACAGTCATCTGAGGTCACCGGAAGTCAAATCCTGAAGACCTTGTTAATACGATATTCCAACATAGGAAACATGGATACTTTTCATACTCAGCATGTAGATTCGGTGTATAAGGAAAAATAATCCTATCGTTATTGAGAAGTTGAAAGTTCATTTGAGTTCATTGGGGTACAAATTCTGAAAACCTTGTAAACACAATTTCTAAAGATAAGAATTATGGAGCTCTTCAAATTTTACAAGTAGAAGAATAATGAAAAAAAGAATAGTGCTATCCTTTTGATGAAGATCAAGTCGTCTCGGTCTATCGGAATCAAAATTTGTAGACTTTTCTGTAAAATCATTTAACCTTTCAATTTCTGAAGTTAAATAGCATCGACACCTTCAAACTTAGCATTTAAATAAATTACATATAGAAAAGCAATCCTCTCATTTTAGTGGAGGTTAAAGGTCAAGTGATGTCATCGGAGGTGAAAGTTTGAAAACCTCATTTGGTCAATTTTTCAAGGTCGAAAGCATGGGTATTTTCCATGCGTGGACTTAAGATGCATTATATCATGAAAAAGAAGCAAAATGTTTTTGATGAAGGTCAAAAGACATCTGAGGTTTCCAAAGGTTAAACTATGAAAAGCTTGTAAACACATTATATCAATGCAGGAACCATGTATACTAGTCTTATGTAGTATGTGCATACATTTACACTGAGTAGCAGTGCCCAACTGCAACTGTATTTGGTAGAGGTCAAAGGCCACATGAAATTGCTTAAGTTCAAAATATGTAGATTCGTGTTAAAGGATATGTTACGCTTGGAAGTATGATAACGTTTACAGGTAGTTTATTTATTTGCTCATATTGCATACAATAATCCTGTTGTTCTGTTGGGCAAAGGATATTTCGGGTCACTAGAAATATGGGCCGCCATCAGGGCAAAAAAGACAAGCAAAAATTACATTTTGATTTCAAAAATAAATTTTAAAAGCAAAAATATACCAAATGTAAATTTAAAAAGTAAAACAAGCAAATAAACTCATTTAACAAGAGAAAAAATACAAATTATCTTCTTGAAATAATTTTACCAAAAATAGTTATGTTTAATTTTAAAATTATATCTTTAAAGCAAAAGCCTAAACATTAAACCCAAATAAAATGAAAATAAAAGTTATTATTTCAAATTTTGTTGTTCTTAAATACAAACTGTACTTCCTGCAACAAATATTTCCCCAAAACCTTAAAATATTTTCACAGAATACAATTTAAAAACTCGATTTTACTCACAAAATAAAGAAATCTTAGAGTCAACATGTTTTCTCCGGAAAAAAATTGTTACAATCGGTGAGCCAAAAGACAAACCGAAATTAATACAAAACGCGTCAAAGACGAAAACAAAACGCGAAAAAGTCTTAATAGGTGGCGTTTTCACGACAGCTCTAAGTATACGGCTCTGAGCTGAAGCAGAGCGATATATACACTCTGAGCTG